>JAJJMA010222913.1:5966-16641 GCA_023529015.1 Papaver nudicaule
ATGAAATGCCTTAGGAAATATTGATAATTTGAAATAAATCATGATATCGTGGTATGGTACTCTGAGTTAGTGATACTTAGCTCTCTGCTTGTTAAATGACTATTGTTTGCTCATTGCTAAGTTCAGCGAGTGAAATTAGATTGAACCGCTGCCCCAGCGTGTGGAATAAGATTGAACCGCTGCCCCAGCGTGTAGAATAAGATTGAACCGCTGCCCCAGCGTGTAGAATAAGATTGAACCGCTGCCCCAGCGTGTAGTCACTAATTCCACTTTGGCGAAAGTTCATGGTGATCAGCGTATAATTTCCTTCCAAGTCGGCGATCCCTTTGAATGAAGCTACATTTGCTACTCGAATTCTAAATTCAATGCATTAAGGCAAATAGCAAGGCAAATTTAAAGGTAAAAGGTGATATTGTCGACACCAATAGTAATGCGAACTTAGCGCTCGTGCCCCTGTCATGGTTAGTGACCCATAGGAGAAGTGGAAATGCATTTATAATGACATGTATATCACAATGGAGTGTGTAATGAAATATTTGTAAAATTTGTGATACTTCACTTGTTCGTTTGGCGTAGAGTAAATAGCTGGGCGGTTGCCCCTGAGTAATTTTGAAAGTATTTGATGTCACCATAACAAAATTTCTAACTTTCGCCGAAGTCAGTGTGATAATATGCCAATTATTTTAGAAATGTGAAGGGGGGTAACTTAGCTGATTTATAGGAGACATCTGAGTCCTGTGTAGGTCGGCGCTGTGTGAATGTACCAAGCTGAGCTCCTCGGCGAATATCGTTGTAATCAGCTTCTTGCCTTCTTGAAAGTGGATGATATGACCTCACTTTAATACCTCTGTAGATTCTTTTGAATTTCCTGTAGGTATAATTTATTCCAATGACTTGAAATCCAAGTTAGTTTTTCACAGTGTATAGTTAAAGTCATGGCGGGGTAATGCACATGTAATAATCATAGGCGATGGTTTTAGATCCATAATGAAGTTTCAAAGTCATAATACGCCGATATAGAATTATTGGAGGACTTTATGATGGTGCCCCTGAGTGGATTGTCGTTGTAAGGCTATGTTGATGCCCCTGAGTAGGTTGCCATACTATGCATATATTGGTGGCGATCTTTGACGAGATCCGTATGCAGCCTTAGCGAGTGATAATGTATTGTACATTGATTCTGTAAATGGAATATTCATTTTGGCGAGATATGGAGAATATTCTCTACTTTCTCGGCGGATGGCGATTGCGACAATTTTCTTTCGATTGCTTCGGCGAGCATAAATCCTTTGCTTGCTGATTGGTGGAGGTTGATGAGTGAAGATTCGTTAATGAAAGTCTTTCTGCTATCGGCGAGTGACAAAAATTGTGCTCTTTTATGGAGATTGACGACCACTGAGATTTGGCGAGGATAGATTGGCGAAACTGATTCATTTTAGTGAAAACAATTTTCCCTGCCTTACTTCTCGTATCGCCGTTACAAACCAAGTGAAGTTAGCTGTGGAGGATGTTTTTTGTGTTCGCTTTTTTCCCCCAATGACATCTCTTGTTTCTTGGATACCTTGAGGGTTTCCAATCTTGCTCTTCTTGCTTGTTATTCTTTATGTCTTCGGCGCTTTAGGCTGCTTTGCGCCTTTAGTGTTATCTTCTTTGTGAGTTCGAGCAATGAAAAGCTTAATGTTTTGCCACTACAGAGAACTTAGCCTCTGCAGTTGTCTTCAAAGACTTAATCTTGCCAAAGAGTGAAGCCCTGTCCCTCGCACGGCTAACAATTTCTGGACCATTGAACTAACAATTTATTAGAGCAGCAGGATAGACCCCAGCCGTAACCATTACTTGTGCCCGTCGGCGATCTAATATAAGTAGAATGGGTTGCCCTCATAGACTTCAATACACTCCGCCAGGAGTGATGCTATGGCGTAGACGGATTAGCACACCAGCGGAACCGCCGATGTGATGCTACAGCAAAAGGGGACCTTATTTCCTTACAAACACTTACAGATCAACAAGTAACACGACTGGCCTTACAACTATCCTGGGTTGGACTAACCATTGCGATAAGGGCATTCACTCGACGGCAGTAAGCTTTCGGCATAAGAGATCTTGGCTCTTAGTTGATTTATTGATTTGGGCATTATGCCTTTAAAGATGGCACTTGGCCTTAGTACCTGATCAGGGTTTTGTATGGCATTTGTTGCCTTGAGCATTTGTGCCTCTGTAAAAGGCACTTGGCCTCATGATTGGACCTTTTTGGTCTGGAGCAATTAGCTCATATAATCGGCGAAGCTCATTAGCTTTATTTGTTTCACGGTGATGTTCTTCCCATTAGGAAGAATATCCTTGTAAACGCTTCCCCTGCAAGTCTTGAGTCGTTGCTTCCTGAACTGACATTTTGAGTGGCATCCGTTAACCGCTTCAAGGTGAAGTATCCACTTTCGAATTCCTTCTTTCTGGTGTAGACATTGTAGTACTGGTAGTGTGAGGTAGCGATAGTGTAGAGACTCATGATAATGTTGTTGAAATCTACTTCGCTGCAGTATATAAGATTCAACGGCGATGCAGTCTTGATTCGTTCGGCCCTTTTGTCATCTTTATAATGTAGGCGAAATTCATTGGCTTGATCGTTCGGTGCTTTTACATGTAATCGGCGAAGCTCATTGACTTTTTCGTTTACGTGCTTTTATCGTGTAAGCGAACGGTTGATTTTCTTATCTGTGTTCAAAGACGAAAACATATCGAGAATATAGTGGAGTAATAATATCGCCCCAATGGGTTTGTGGTGATCACATAATATTCAAAAGGATTATGAAATTCAAACTTGATTGGGAG
Organism: Papaver nudicaule; assembly: GCA_023529015.1. Lineage (NCBI taxonomy): Eukaryota > Viridiplantae > Streptophyta > Magnoliopsida > Ranunculales > Papaveraceae > Papaver > Papaver nudicaule. The sequence continues at coordinate 8,796 of JAJJMA010222913.1, forward strand.
TCTACCCCAGCTATGCTCTTGGGTAGAGCGGGGAGAATTTCTAAGTATAATCTGGTTTGATCTCAGTGAGTATCAAAATTGTTGCATCTTAAACTTAGCAGCAGGATGCCATCTTGGAGATGTGAAATTATGCAGTCGATGTGTCATCACATCGCTAATCATCTTTCATTCAAACTTATTTCTCTTTAACATATATCATTTAATTATGATTTATCTGTGCGATGTGGTAATGTGCTAAGCTATGTAGCGATAAAATTTTAAATAATCTAAAGTATTTGCAGATTGTAGTATGTGGCTTAAAAATTCTAACGTGCCGTGACAAATGTTATTAGCATCTCTATTGAATTTCGCTAAAGTATCAGAGGCGCGTTCGCCGAATATAACCTTGGTTGGATCATGGTATAGCTATGTGCTAAGTTAAAAAAGATCGGCGACACCAAAAATCCTTACTACCCTATCATTTGAAATTTGATTCATACTGGAGAAAGATGAAACTCAAATGGTAGGAAATGCTTATCGTTTTGTTTGAGTCGGCGAAAGAAGTATTCCTGAGCTTGGAGCCAAAATTCCTTGATTCCTTGGGTTCCCGATTAGATTTCGCTGTATGGATTATTAGGTACCTGGGATTGTCAATAATAAGTCAGAAATGTAAAATGCTAAAGAAATGTAAAATACTATGCCTTGATTAAATGACATACTATAATACTCTAAACAGCGAGTTAGAAATATTGTGCTACTAAAAATGATAACGTATTGGGTTAAAAATGTGACTTCCAACTTCATTATGTGAAATTTTTCTAATGTTGATGTCGCCAATGTTTATGAAATGTTTCTATTAGCAATTTCAGCTGCGAGAAAAGAGGTGTATCCTAATGGTGGCAAACAAAATTATCATATGCTTGTGCTAAATCAAGTATTCTAGCAAAAAGATTTATAGAAGTTGATAGTATAGAGTTCAAAAGTCTCCCCTCTGTGCTGTTCGTGTATTATCATTCCATGACTGCTTCCAAGGTTCATTGCGCTCCGTAGGCGAGTTGGTGTGCTGAGTAAGGCTCTGCTTTTGAGGTAACTATCAACGAAGGTGAACATGACTCTTCTCGGTAATGTGATGGTGTTACGACGACAAGCTTGATTCTCTCATGACTCTTTCGTCAAACCCAAATTTCAGCGAAATGGGAACTCAGTTTTGAGCTGATGAAGGCGACTTGCCACAAGGCTACTGCAATGAGACAAGTCTTACTAGCGTCATTTCTCGAAGTTGCTTTTTTCTCAGTAGTCTTTTGCCGAAATGGTGGCACGGTGACTTTACGGCGATAAGGCAAATTTCACACATTTTATGAAAGCGTTCATTGTTGTCCTGCCAAGTAAGTCGCCGAAGTTACTAAACATAAAGACAGCGATATATGTGTATCCCTTTGGGTATAAGTAACTGTCATGGATGAGATAAAGAAATGGAAACTAAAAAAAAAAGAATTAGTAAAAGATATCATATGGGTTTCAAGTATGCTTATTGACGGTTATCTGAGACTAATAAGGCATTTGCTAACTTCATGGATTTCTGTCATTTGCTAATTCGAACATGGTGAATATGGTTATTATGAAGGTGAGATAAACTCACTAAATCAAACAGCAAGTGCTTAAAATGAAAAAAGAAAGGAAATTAATTTTAACAACAGTTTATCCCTGTCTAGGAAATAAGTAAGTTGTACTCCTTGCTATCTTATTCCTCGGCGAACCGGAAAATCATTGCCCGCACCTAATGATTTAAGAAGGGACTACTAACTTTACCCCAGCGGTATAAACATGTGATTTATCTAATCTATGATATTATAGGCAACCAAAAGCCCAAAACACTCCTGTTTGAGTATGTAACTTTGATTAAAAACTGTAGCGACTAGCATCCCTAAAGGCATATGATATTAAAAAGAAGATAGTGAAAGTAAACTGGCGAGAGTAAGAAACTGCCCTTTCTAATGGGTGCTCGCCATTTGTGAAACCGCCATTCCAGAAAGGTAGGCCAGTAACATTGAGCTGACAGTTAGACGAGTTGATTTGATGGCTGAGTTGTCCCGACGCCTAAATGGTGTTGATGCTTTGAATGTTCCATCGCCGATATTGGTACAAGAGAAATTCCATTTTGGTATTGCTTGGCGAGCAACCAAATTTATTTGACGATTAGCTGAGAATAAAGAGCTACGATGCACAACAGTAAAAATCAAGTTAAGATACTAATATTCAGACTTTTGTAAACATTTGAAACAAATTTCACCGACAAAGTCTATGGATGGTAAACCTATACATAAAATTCGTTTTGGCTCAAGATCTGACATTAAAATTAAACTTTTATGGAAAAATAAAAATCCAAGTTTTGTTTGAGAAACAGTATATCTGAAATTTCAGAAGTAAAGAGAAATACGGAGATAGTTTCTCACAAGGTTTGTAGATTTTGAACCCAACATACGCTAATCGAAAATTTATAAACCCAACATGGTTCGTCTTAGATTTTGAACAAAGAAACAAAAAAAGAAGATGAAAAAAGATTAAACAAAAAGAAGCCCTTGATCTATTTTGTGAATCAGGTCTTGAATTATAAAGACGAAATTAAAGAGGTAAGAAGTAGATTTATCCTGTTGTCGATGACAATGTTTTGGATTTCATTGTTGCTGGAGATTCCCTTTGGTTTTGTTTCCACCAGAGATGTCTTTGAATCTAGCATTATTCTTCCTCGATCTGCTTTTTCGTCTCTGAAAATCATAGGTATGCAACTGGGAAGAAGAAGAATTATCTTCCTGTCAGATTTGTTGCCTGGAATTGCATCTCGTTCTCTGCTGGTGTTGAGACTGAAAGTGCACTACTGTTGACGAAAATGCCCCTGTAGCTACTGAAACTACTGGAACTCGCTTGAACTCGGTGGATCTGATGCCAAAATTGTTGTTTCTTCATTCTTGAGCTTCTAGGACATGATTCAAACCTCTTCTAGCGCCAAAATGTAATTGCATAAAATACATCATGCAATTACACCCATTGATCTACTTATTCCTAGATCTAGATTCACAAACACATATGAATGAACATAAAAGTAAAGCACACATGAGACGTTTTTAACGTGTTCGGAGCTTATCTAGCTTCCTACATCACGGATTTATTAGTAGAGATATTTGATAATCATACATAGTCTCGCCTAGGAGAAGATACACCATAGAAGAATTCTAGCATAGGATTCCCTTTAAGGGTAGGTTGGTAATTCCGCCAATGTAAGTCTCATATAAAAAACTGTGTAACCCTAAGAGAAGGGGGGGCCTCTACTTCCTTTCTCTTTCCACCCCATTTCCTTCTTCTCTACTACCTTCTCCTTCTCAAGAACACTTCAAGAACACAAGGAAAAACCTATGTATGATTATCAAATATCTCTACTAATAAATCCGTGATGTAGGAAGCTAGATAAGCTCCGAACACGTTAAAAACGTCTCATGTGTGCTTTACTTTTATGTTCATTCATATGTGTTTGTGAATCTAGATCTAGGAATAAGTAGATCAATGGGTGTAATTGCATGATGTATTTTATGCAATTACAGTGAGTCAGTACTTACTGCAGTATACACAATAAACTGTATTCCAACAGCTCTCTTAGAAGGTGTGTCTCCGTATGAGCGTCTTTATAAACAAAAGCCAAATTATTCTGAGCTTAGAGTATTTGGTTCCACTTGTTTTGTTCTTCTTCCTGAACGAGAACGAAACAAACTCAGTAAAAAGAATGTTCTATGTGTCTTTCTTGGTTATGGTGTTGAGCAAAAGGGTTACCGTTGTTATGATCCAGTGAATAGAAAGCTTCGTGTCTCTCGTCATGTAACATTTTGGGAGAAAATTACATTCTGGTCACTTCCTAATAGTAAGTCTCCATCCCTTGAAAATTTTAGTTACATTGATCCCTTCTCAAATGAAACCACTACAAGTCCTTCTTCAGTGTCTGTGTCTGAGAATACGACATCAACAGATACATTGCATTCAACCTCCCTTGAAGATGACAACTCTATGACTCATTCTGACAGCGGAGCCCTGGAACGAGATCCTGAACCTGAAGTTGATGTTCTACCACCTCGAAATCGTAGACCACCAGCTAAGTACTCAGATTATCATTGTTCATTGTCTACTGTCTTATCCTTGTATGAGCCTATAACTTACAGAGAAGCTGCTGCACGTCATGTTTGGCAACATTCTATGTCAGAAGAGTTAGATGCACATGAGCAAGCTGGAACTTGGGAAATGGTAGACCTTCCTCCTGGGAAAACTGTTGTGGATAGCATGTGGATATACAAAATCAAAACCAACTCTGATGGTAATGTTGAAAGGCATAAATCTCGAGTGGTGGCCAAAGGAAACACTCAAAAATATGGCATAGATTTCGAGGAAACATTTGCTCCTGTAGCTAGAATGGTAACAGTTCGTACACTTCTCGTTGTTGCTGCTGCTCGTCAGTGGAATCTTCATCAGATGGACGTCAAAAATGCATTCTTACACGGTGACTTACAAGAAGAGGTTTATATGAAACCACCCCCTAGTTTGATTCATGCTCCAAATCAGGTATGCAAACTTCGTCGTGCTTTGTATAGTCTTAAGCAAGCACCATGTGCTTGGTTTGAAAAATTTAGCAATGCAATTGTTCGTTTCGGTTTCACACAGAGTTTCCATGATTCAGCTATGTTTGTTCACTCTTTAGATAAAGGAATTGTGATCCTTCTCTTATATGTGGACGATATGGTTATTACTGGAAGTGATTTGAAAGGAATTGATGATCTCAAATCACACTTAAGTGCATGTTTTCAAATGAAAGATCTTGGATCTTTGAACTATTTTCTTGGCATAGAAGTTGGTAAATCCTCTAGTGGTTATTTTGTCTCTCAAGTAAAGTACGCTTCAGATATCATTCAACGTGCTGGAATCACTGACAATAAAGTTGTTGATACTTCTCTTGAAATGAATGTGAGACATAGTCCTTCAGATGGGATTGCTCTGACTAATCCAACTTTGTATCGACAACTGGTAGGCAGTCTAAACTATCTTATTATTACTCGACCTGATATAAGTCATGCAGTTCATATCGTGAGTCAGATCACGTCTGCTCCGCGGTCAACACACTTTGCTGCAGTTCTCAGAATTTTACGTTATATCAAGAGGACTCTTTATCAGGGATTGCAGTTCTCTTCCAAGTCTGTTCTTAATCTTCGAGCTTATGCTGACTCAGATTGGGCAGGTGATGTCACTGATCGTCGTTCTATTACAGGGTACTGTGTTTTCTTAGGTGATTCACTAATTTCTTGGAGAAGTAAGAAACAATCTGTTGTTTCTCGTTCTAGTGCAGAAGCAGAATACAGAGCACTTGCTCATACCACTTCAGAGATTATTTGGCTTCGTTGGCTACTTCATGACATGGGAGTTCATATTTCATCACCTACACCTATATTTTGTGACAACAAAGCAACCATCCAGATTACTCATAATGATGTTTTTCACGAGAGAACTAAACACATTGAGATTGACTGTCATTTCACTCGACATCACTTCAAGAAAGGGAGAATTACACTCCCACATGTCAAGTCAGAGTTTCAAATTGCTGATCTTTTTACCGAAACTCATCCTACTGCACGCCACCGTTCTTGTTATCCAGACTCAAGTTGTGTTCCGCACCACCTTGAGTCTGCGGGGGGGGTATCTTTCCTGATATTATACTATTCTCATTACACATTGTATAAATAAGGCTCTGCCTATTGAATGTAATCACACAGAAAGATTTCCGTAAACATTCAGAATACCTCATGTTTTATCATTGCCTTCTTAACATAAATAACAAGGCTGTAAGAATCAAGAACCAGTTTATGCATTCTGCATATTGTTCATTGCTACTTTTTGGCCTAATTCTTTTTCTGATGATGATTGATTGTTTCAACTTCTGACCAAAAAGATTTACTCGTCCAAGTCATTTTGTCGTCTTTGAATGATAGCTCAGTAGTGATAGCTCTTCTAATTGCCAAAATCTTGGCAAAAGAAAAGAAGTGTGGTTTGAGGAGAATACACCGGTGAACTCTATGAGTGTTTGGCCACTGCTTCACGGTATGAACCTTGCCTATTTTGAATCGAATAGAGCTGCAAATTGTTAGTCAGCATTTCATTTAATCAGTCTAATCTTAGGCCTCAGCTTACACTAACTCGCACAAATGTTTTCAGGCACGATGATTCATGATTGTTCTTTACTACTGCATTATCAGTATATTGAAAAAAATGATGTTACAGATACAAAAGGATTTTGATTAAGTGAAGAGTAGTGGTTCCAAATTTGTAGCATTACTGAAACCAGCAGCTACAAAATTTTAGTGATGTACAAATAAATGTAGATTGCGATCTCTTGAGTGAAGAATGGCGGTCCTAAATTGTTACTCCATTTAAATAAGCAGCTTTCATGTCTCATACCAACAAGGCACAAAATTCTATTGGTGAAAAATAATGGCATTGAGAACTCAAACTGAATGGCCAATCAAGTTCACAAAAACATCTAAAAGTAAAACCAAGTCCAATTCTTTTCCAGCTGTGATCACCTATCAAATGCATGATAAAGGCATTGTGTTTTCAAATAAATGATTATAAGTTGAACATCTGAAGTAGCCATCTACGTAATTTTCTTTCCAAAGCTAGTCCTAGTTGTCCAAGGTCTAATTTCAGATGAACAGAAAGAAAATAAACAGACTTCGCTGCATAACATATCACATCTACTGTGGTGCCACAATAAGAAGCAGAACTTGACATTTCCAAAATGCAGCTTTTGCTTGGATTAAAGACCATTCTCCATTGTAAAGAGAATGGATTTCATCTCATCTAGTACTAAAAGGTTGAACAAGGCATTTACAAAATTAAACAAAAGAGAAAGCAGACTTGTTTACTGAAATCCCATTGCAATAACCAAACTATCCTACTAAAAATCAGCAACACAGAAGACACTTTCCTATTGGTCACAAACACTATATCTGACCTATTCTTCAATATCATCAGACTCCTTTTCTTTCTCTTCTTCTTGTTCTTTCTGTTCATTCTCAGGTTCCTGTTCTTGTTCAGGTTCTTCATCTGCATTCTCAGCATTGTAATTCTCCATAGCCTTCTGAAACTCTGCCTTGAGCTCAGCACATTTCTCTACATAAGGCTTCTTCTCCTGACAACAAAATTCAAAAGATATTAATCTTCTACACCCATAATAATATGCATCATTCATGACAACAATACAGTAAACATTAGATAAACACAATAAGAATTATTAACTCACTTCATCTGACATGGATTTCCACTTCTGACCACCTTCCTTAGCAACCTTCACATAAAAATTAACAACAAATCAATCAATAATAGAGAATTCAATTACAAATTCATCAAGACAAAATATACTAAAGAGATGTCAATACTGATTAGTACCACTGAAACACTTTTATTGTCTGGATTTGCCTCCTTAAACTCCTTTCTGAAATCCTCCCTAGAGTAGAACCAATATACATGAAAAAATTAGCAACTCACACAACAAGCCTATAAACTTGTTAAATTTAAATGATTCAGAACAGGTAAATGAAAAGCAATAAAGAGACGAAGGGTTGTACATGAAGGCAAAGAAAGCAGTTGGAGGACGCTTAGGCGCATTAGGATCCTTGGCTTTCTGTTCTTTCTTAGTCTTCTTTGGTTTTGGTTTTGGTTCAGATGATACAGTCTTTTTCCTATAATTTAAGAACATAGTAAACCCTAAAGTTAGTTTCACAAACAAATACAAACGAAAGAAAATCAACAGGAGAAATTAGTGAAAAAGAGGTTTTAC
>JAJJMA010222915.1:0-38102 GCA_023529015.1 Papaver nudicaule
CGGCGCTGCCGGGCGAACCGGCACGGCGCCCGTACGAAATCGCGATGCGCTGCTGGTCGAAGGGTTTCTACGTGCGCTACGGCGGCGACACGATCCAGCTCGCGCCGCCGTTCATCTCGGAGAAGCGCGAGATCGACAACCTGGTCAACGCGTTGTCCGATGCGCTGAACGAAGTGGACTGAGCCGCGGCTCGCCGCAAGCGACAACCGAATTCACGAAAGAGCCTGAACGATGAAACACGACAGCAATGTGACTTCCACCCTCGGTCACCTGATCGACGGCAAGCGCGTCGACGGCGGCAGCCGCGTCCAGCCGGTGTTCGACCCGGCCACCGGCGCATCGGACAAGAGCGTCGCGCTCGCCGACAAGGCGACCGTCGAAGCCGCGATCGCGTCCGCGCAGGCCGCGTTCCCGGCGTGGCGCAACACGCCGCCGCTGAAGCGCGCCCGCGTGATGAGCCGCTTCAAGACGCTGCTCGAGGAGCACGCCGACGAGCTGTGCGCGCTGATCACGGCCGAGCACGGCAAGGTGCTCGCCGACGCGATGGGCGAGCTGCAGCGCGGGATCGAGAACGTCGAATACGCGAGCTACGTGCCCGAGCTGCTGAAGGGCGAGCACAGCAAGAACGTCGGCCCCGCGATCGATTCGTGGAGCGAGTTCCAGGCGCTCGGCGTGGCGGCCGGCATCACGCCGTTCAACTTCCCGGTGATGGTGCCGCTGTGGATGTGGCCGATGGCCGTCGCGTGCGGCAACACGTTCGTGCTGAAGCCGTCCGAGCGCACGCCGTCGTCGACGCTGCGCATGGCCGAGCTCGCGCTCGAGGCTGGCCTGCCGCCGGGCGTGCTGAACGTCGTGAACGGCGACAAGGAAGCGGTCGACACGATCCTGACCGATCCGCGCGTGAAGGCCGTAAGCTTCGTCGGCTCGACGCCGATCGCCGAATACATCTACTCGACCGGCTGCGCGCACGGCAAGCGCGTGCAGGCGCTCGGCGGCGCGAAGAACTTCGCGGTCGTGATGCCCGATGCCGACATCGGCAATGCGGTGAACGCGCTGATGGGCGCCGCGTACGGCTCGTGCGGCGAGCGCTGCATGGCGATTCCGCTGGTCGTCGCGATCGGCGACGAGACGGGTGACCAGGTCGTCGCGGGCCTGAAGGCCGAAATCGACAAGATGAAGGTCGGCCCGGGCAACGGTGCGGGCGTCGACATGGGCCCGCTCGTCACGCAGCAGCATTTCGACAAGGTGACGGGCTTCGTCGACGCAGGCGTGGAAGCGGGCGCGACGCTCGTCGTCGACGGCCGCGGCGTGAAGGTCGACGGCCACGACGGCGGCTACTACCTCGGCCCGTGCCTGTTCGACAACGTGAAGCCCGGCATGCCGATCTACCAGCACGAGATCTTCGGGCCCGTGCTCGGTGTGATCCGGCTGAAGTCGCTCGACGAGGCGATGGCGCTGATCGACGCGCACGAATACGGCAACGGCACGTGCCTGTTCACGCGCGACGGCGAGGCCGCGCGCTACTTCAGCGACAACATCCAGATCGGCATGGTCGGCATCAACGTGCCGCTGCCGGTGCCCGTCGCGTACCACTCGTTCGGCGGCTGGAAGCGTTCGCTGTTCGGCGACCTGCACGCCTACGGCCCGGACGCCGTGCGGTTCTACACGAAGCGCAAGACGATCACGCAGCGCTGGCCGTCGGCCGGTGTGCGCGAAGGGACGGTGTTCAGCTTCCCGTCGAACCGCTGACGCGCATGCCGGCTGCGTGCAGCGCCGGCCTGTCGGCTGGCGATGCAAGGTGGCCGACGTGAAGATGCGAAGGCCTGCCCCGATCGACCACGATCCGGGCGGGCTTTTTTACGTCCGCGCCCGTTGCGCGGACGGCGGCTGAACAACGCTTACGGCGCGACCACGTGCCACATGTCCTTGAAGTTGTCGCCGTTGCGGTCGCCCTGTTTCATGTCCTTCGAGAAGAAGTACAGCGGCCGACCCTTGTACGCCCATTGCGGGCTGCCGTCGTCGCGTTTCACGATCGTATAGGGCCCGACCGGCGCGTCGGTCGCGCTGGCCTTGTACGGCGGCCAGAAGGATTCGCACTGGCCCGTGCACGCGCTGGTGCCGGCGTTGGGCTTGTCCTTGTCGAACACGTAGACGGTCATCCCGTTCGCGGCGACGAGCGCGCCGTTTTCGACTTTCGTGATCGAGCCTTGAGCCGAGGCCGAAGCGGATGCAATGGCGAGCAGGGCGGAACTGACGAGCAGCGCGGCTTTCATGAGTGCCTCCTGTAATCCGGTGGGCGGCTGCGAGCGCGCACACGGGCGAGCGGGCGCGACGATCGCGATGAATGGTGCCGGAACGCGGCACCGTTGCCGCCGGTGCGAGCGACTCAGGGTCGGATGGCGGCAAACGGAGCGCTTCATTCACGATAGGCGTTTTTTTGCAGGGCTGCGAGAGAGTCCGGGCGCGTAGCGGCGGCGCGCGGGCGTCGCTGTCGAGATTCACTTAACCCGGAACTTTGTCCGCTTAAGTTGGAACTCGGATCGTTGCCCTGAATGACGAGACGTTTTCCCTGCAGATGGCCACTCACAGATGATCGAGGCCTAATTGCAAGGGGCACCGCGTTGTGGTCGATGGGCATAGGTTAGGCGGTGCACTCCGGCCACAGGCGGCCATTCGACCCCGTGACCTGGATCGTCAACAATCGCTTCCTGCTGGTCGCGAACGTGCGCATCACGACAGCCGCAGCCGCCTCACGTCTTGCTGTGGAGGCGCGCCGAACAGACGGCGGTACTCGCGACTGAACTGCGAGGCGCTCTCGTAGCCGACCTGGATCGCGGCACTACCCGCGTCGATGCCAAGGTTGAGCATCAACTGCCGCGCTTCCTGCAGACGCAACTGCTTTTGGTATTGCAGAGGACTTGTTCCGGTGATGTTGCGGAAATGCTGACGGAACGTCGAAGGACTCATGTGCGCGTGCGCGGCCAGGTCATCCACCTGGAGTCCCTTCGAGAAATTCTGCTTGAGCCATCTCACGGCCCTGGCGATATGTTGGCTCGGCGATCCGTTGGCCGCAAGGTGCTGTAACTGCGGACGGTGGGGACCTGCGAGAAGCCGCACGATGATTTCCTGCTGAAAGAGCGGCGCTAATTGCGGAGCCAATGCCGGTTGGTCCAGCAATTCGATCAGCCGAATCAGGGCGCCGATCAGGGCATCGTCAAGGGTTTCGATCGTGATGGGCGTGAACGCTGGCGTTCGAGGCGGAGCCGGCAACTGCATCTCCGCAGCTGTGTTCACGATATCCCGGCTGTCCAGCGTCAGCATCAGGCCCAGCATCGGCTCCTCAATACTCGCGCGCGTGACGTGCGAGATCACCGGCAGGTCGATGCTTGCCAGCATCGACTGGCCGGGGCCGTAGTTCACCACCTCTTTTCCTACCAACGCCTGCTTGCGGCCCTGGGCAACAACACCCAGCCCGAGGCTAAAGATGCAGTGCAATGGCTCGGTTGGCCCCTTCCGGCGGTGAAGGGAAAGGGCTGGTATGGCTGTGGCGTAGTCTCCGTCAGACTGGGCAAAACGGGCGATGGCCCGCGCGAGGCCGTGCGTGCATGCGGTAGTCGTACTCATTGGCTCGGAAACCCGGTATTTCATGCGAAATCTCTAACGCCAAGACGGCGGAAACACTTTACCCCGGTAGAAGACCATTCGCGTGGCTTTAAGCATGCCTCGTCAGTTTAGGCAAGAAGTTCGGCGCTTTCGGCAACCTCGCCGCTATCAATCGCGCGACACTAAAGCCGGTCAATTCATATCCGATGCTCGAATTTTGGGGCATCAAGAACACAGAGGACCCACGTATGAATAGCAGGAAAGTGTGGCTGATTACCGGCGCCGGCCGCGGCATGGGCGTGGATATCGCCAAGGCAGCATTGGCGGCCGGCCACGATGTTGTGGCGACCGGGCGCAATCCTGAAAAGGTCAGGAACGCCATCGGCGATCACGATCATCTTCTGGTCGCCCAGCTGGACGTGACCAGTCCCGCGGATGCCAAGGCCGCCGTCGAAACTACCGTCCGGAGGTTTGGCCGCATTGACGTGCTGGTCAACAACGCGGGCAACTTCTATGGGGGCTTCTTCGAGGAGCTTAGCCCCGCCCAGGTGCGTAGCCAGCTCGAAACGCTTCTGTTCGGCCCGATGAATGTTGCCCGGGCCGTATTGCCGGTAATGCGCAAGCAGCGCTCTGGCCTGTTAGTCACGATCTCATCGACGGCTGGCATTACTGCTGGCGTGTTTTGCAGTGCATATGCCGCTGCAAAGTTTGGTGTCGAAGGATGGATGGAGTCGCTTGCCCAGGAAATTGCTCCCTTTGGCATTCGCACCATGCTGGTAGAACCAGGTTTTTTCCGAACAGATCTCCTCAGTGCAGACTCAACTACCTACGCCGAACTCTCCATTGATGACTATGCGTCCCGCACTCAGGAAACCGTGACTGCGTGGAAAGGCATGAATGGCAAGCAGGGTGGCGATCCGGCCAGACTTGCCGCCGCGCTAGTGGAATTGACGGCACAGAAAGAGCCGCCCGCTCGCTTCGCCGCCGGCGCGGATGCAGTTGAAGCCTTTGAATCCAAGGCGAACACCTTGCTCGCTCAGGCGAATGCCCACCGCGAGCTGTCCTCATCCCTTTCATACGCACCAGAATAAAGACGGGCGCCGCCGGACAACGGTTCGTCCCCCTGGCCTTTGATGCATCCCGCCAGGGGGCCAGCGGCGGTATCCCCGACTGCTCGACGACCTGCGCACTGTGACCGATATCGTCGTTTCAATCGGCATGAGTGACGTCGCACGGCAAACCATCTTTTTGTACGCGAAGATCGACCTACGAAACTGCGCGGCGCGTGCGCGGATGCGTCAGCGCCGCGCTCGATTGGTCAGCGCGACGCCCGCGATCACGAGCGCGCCGCCGGCCAGCATCGATGGCGACAGCGGTTCGCCGAGCAGCGCGACCGACAGCAGCACGCCGAACACCGGCACCAGGTTGGTGAACACGGCCGCGCGGGCCGGCCCGAGTTCGCGAATCCCCTGCGAATACCAGACGAACGCGATCACGGTGCCGATCGCGCCGAGATAGATCATCGACACGACGGCCTGCCACGTCAGCGGCATGCCGCCGCTTGCGCCCGCGCCGAACAGATGGGCGACGACCAGCAGCGCGAGGCCCCACAGCGTCGCGTACGTCGTCGCCGCGAGCGGCGACAGCCCGTCGAGCGCGCGCCGGCCGATCACCGTATAAGCGGCCCAGCTCAGCACTGCGCAAAGCATGTAACGTTCGCCGACGCCGAACGTGTTGCCGAGGTCGGTCAGCACGCGCAGCAATTCGCCGCGGCTGATCACGACCAGCGCGCCGAACAGCGCCACGGCGATGCCGGCCCAGCGCGACAGCGACAGGCGTTCCCGCACGACGACCGACAACAGCACGGCGGTGGCGACCGGATTCAGCGCGACGAACAGCGCGGTGCGGCCGGCCGGCATCCGCGCGAGCGCCGCGAAAAAACACACGTTGTACAGGAAGATGCCGGTCGCGCCGAGCGCGAAGGTCGTCACGATCTGGCGGCCGTTCAGCTTCGGCAGGCCGCCTTCGAACTTCCGTGTCAGCGCGACCAGCAGCAGCGCGGCGATCGCGAAGCGGCCGGTGGCAGCGGAAGTCGCGGACATCGACGCAGCCAGAATCCGGCCTGCGATGAACGTGCCGCCCCAGAACAGCGCGACGAGCGTGAGCTTCACGTAGATGGCCGCATTCGGCCGGGTGGCGGCGATGCCGGCGGGTGGGGCGGGAGCGTTCATGTTTGGTGGTTTCTCGAAGGGGAGTCGCGGCCATGCGTGCACGACCGCGCGCGGCCGACGATTCCGAACCGTGCGACGACTGGCCTGCAGGCCGATTCAGCGGGGATCGGGTTGGGTGCCGCGCCGTCAGCGAAACGCGGGCGCCGACGCGAGCGCCGTCAGCACGACGGGCATCGCGAGCGCCGCGGCGACCGTCTGGAACGCGGTGATGCCGGCCATCAGCGGCGCGTCGCCGCCGAGCTGGCGCGCCATGATGTACGACGCCGACGACGTCGGCAGCGCCTGGAACAGCAGCGCGACCGTCAGTGCCGCATCGCCGAGCCCGAACAGGCGGCCGGCCGCGAGCGTGATGAGCGGCATCGCCATGAACTTGAACGCCGACGCGATGCACACCGGCTGAATCCACGTACGGGCCGCGTCGAATTTCAGTGCTGCGCCGACGCACAGCAGGCCGAGCGGCATCGACGCCGCGCCGAGTGCGCGCACGGCCGGCTCGACGGCCGCCGGAAACGCGACGCCGCTGCCCTGCATCGCAATCCCGAGCGCGCACGCGACGACGAGCGGATTCGACAGGATCTGGCGCGCGAGTGCGGTTGCACCGAGCCGCGTATCGCCGTAGCGCGCGAAGACCAGCACGCACATCAGGTTGACGGTCGGGACGATCGCCGCGACGCACACGGCCGCGAGCGCGATGCCCTTGGCGCCGAACAGCCCGGCGGCGAGCGCGGTGCCGACATAGTTGTTGAAGCGCACCGCACCCTGGAACACCGACGTGAAGCCGGCGCCGTCGACCCGGACGAACGGGCCGACCAGCAGAAGAAGCGCCGCAGCGAGGGCGGTCGAACCGACCAGCGATGCCGCGAGCGGTAAAACGGGCAGCGCTTGCAGTCGCGCGTTCGCGAGGCCGTCCGCGAACAGCGCGGGCAACAGCACGTAGTAGCAAAGCCGCTCGGCCTGCGGCCAGAACGCATCGGCGATGAAGCCCGTGCGACGGAGGCCGTGGCCGAACGTGACCAGCAGCGCGACCGGCGCGAGCGCGAGCAGGATCGGGCCGATCATCGGCGCGCCTTCACGCCGGCCGTGCGGAGCGGCTGGCAGGCGGAGCGGCGGAACGAGGCGGGAATCCGTCGGGCGGGCAACATGGCGACACGCAATCGAAAGAGTGACGATGCCGCCAAGTTAACACGCGCAAGCAACAGGAATAATTGTTAATTATCGGGTGTTCAATGAGAAATTTTCATCGATGACACCGTCACTTCTGCGGCCAGCGCGCGGGCGAAACGCTCGGCCGGACGCGACTGATGTTCGAGCAACACGACCTCGCGCCCCATCTGCGGCTGGCCGAACGGCAAGCGCGTGACGGGCGGCAGGCGCGCGAGCGTCGAATCGGGAAGCGCGACGATCGCCGCGCCGAGCCCTCTCGCGACCATCCGCGCGATCGTTTCCGCGCTGTCCAGCACCATCTCTTCGCGCACGCGTACGCCGATGCGGCGCAGCTCGGCGGCGATCATGCGGCCGGCCCAGGCCTGCGCATCGAAGCGGATGAACGGCAGCGCGTCGAGCAGCGTGCGCGCGTCGCGTTCCGCATGGTCCGGCGGCGCGAGCAGCCAGAAGCGATCCTCGTACAGCGTCGTCCATGTCAGTTCCGCCGGATGCGGGCGCACGGGGCGCGTCGTGATCGCCGCATCGAGTTCGCCGGCCGCGACGCGGTTCGCCAGCTCGGCCGACATGCCGGCCGACACGTGCACGCGCAGCGACGGATGCGCCGCGCGCAGCGCGAGCAGCGCGTCGGGCAGCGGGCCGGACAGCGCGGTCTGGATCGCGCCGATCCGCAGGCGGCCGACGAGTTTCTTCTCGTCGCTGAGCGCATCGGGAATCCGGTCGACCATCGCGAGCACCTGCTCGGCCTGCGCGAGCAGGATGTTGCCGGCTTCGGTGAGCACCGGCTGCCGGCGCGAACGGTCGAACAACTGCACGTTGTATTCGCTTTCCAGCGTCTTGATCTGCAGGCTCACCGCCGACTGCGTGAGCCCGATGGCTTCGCCGGCGCGTGCGAAGGTCCGGTATCGGGCGATGGCGACCAGCGTTCTGAAGGCGCGTAGTGACATGGACGAAATGACGTGGGCGGCCGGACGTGCAGCGAACGGCGGGCATGCGGATTGTTCGCGCACATCATGCCCGTGCGGTTCGAAACGGGCAACCGGGGCGAGTACAAGTCACGTCGGGGAAGGTTCAGCGACACGGCAGGCGATATGCGTCACACCCAGAGCCGGTACATCCAGAACGATTCGTCGTCGATGAAGCGTTGCGTGAATTCGCTCGGCGAGAATCCCGTGATGCGCTTGACCTCGCGGCTCAGGTGCGCCTGATCGGCGAACCCTTCGTCCAGCGCCAGCGTGGCCCAGTTGAACGCGGCGCCGGCTTCGAACCGGTCGCGCGCCGCGAAGAATGCGCTTTCCGTCCTGACGAGCGCCTGCCATTCGCGCAGCGATCGGCCGCTGTAGGTCTTGATGCGCCGTTCGACCTGGCGCGGGCTGTGCGTGCCTCGCCATTCGCGTGCCTGCAGCGCAAGGCGCTCGACCCAGCTACGCCCCGCATGACGGAGCGACGACAGCGGCGTCGCAGGTCGAAGCGCCTGCCAGCGGGGCGCGAGGTGGCGATCGATCGCCGCCAGCGCGTCGGCGTCGCGATCCGCGCCGATCAGTGCATCGAGCAGCGGGTGCCAGTCGCGGCCGAGGCACGCGTGCGCGTCGAGCACACGGTCGTGGATATCCGGCAGCGCGATGCCGAACAGCGTCCGCGCCGCGTCGGCGGTGAAACAGATCATGCCGATCAGCCCGCCCGTCGGCGCCCACGCGACGGTGGGGGCCGAATGGCTGCCCGACAGCGTCGCCGCCGCGCCGAAGGGGCGCCATTGCGGGCCGTCGGCCGTGGGTTCGACGAAGCCCACGTCGAGATCCCGATACCACGACACGCAGATGAGCGGCGTGGCCGGAAAGTGCGAGAGTCGCTGCGCGTCGCTCAATGTGAAGCCGCGCGTGTCGTGCAGGACGATCGCGACCACCGCGCCCTGCAGCGCGGCCGGTGCGGGATGCAGCCGCGCATGCGGCGAGCGCCCGCCGCACAGCACGCGGGGGCCGCGTGCAAGCGGATCGGGGCATGACGGCGGAATCGATGGCGGGCCGGAGAACATGACGCCGGAGTATAGGGACCGGCCGGACGCATGTCGATGTCGTTTGCGTTCAAGACCGCCGGCTCGCCGACGCGGACAATCCGGCGCATGAACACACGATCCTCTTCCCAATGTCCATTCCACGCGGGCACTGCTGCACCGGCGCCCGTGCTTCACCCGCCCGGCGTATGGCCGCCGGGGCCGCCCGCCGGCCTGACGGGGTGGGGGCTGCTGCGCGCGATGTCGCGCGACCTGATCGGTACGCTGGCCGGCTGGCAGCGCGCGTACGGCGACGTCGTGCACTTGCGCGTGCGGCCCGAGCACGCCGTGGTCGTGACCGATCCGGCGCTCGTGCGCGAGCTGCTGGTCACGCATCACGATGCGTTCGGGCGCTGGGAGCGCGCCATCCGCGTATTTGCGCAGGTCCACGGCCATAGCGTGCTGGTCGCCGAAGGCGATGCGTGGCGCGACAAGCGGCATGCGCTGCAGCCGAACTTCATGCCGAAGTCGGTTCAGGCGTTCGTTCCGGCGATCGCGGCGACGGCCGGCGATGCGCTCGCGCAGTGGCCCGCGCGCGATCCGGACTGGCCGATCGAAAGCGCGCTGACGTCGCTGGCGATGGACGTGATCATGCGCACGATGTTCTCCGATGCGATCGGCGACGATGCGCGCGCGGCCGAGGAGGCGGTGCGCGTGGTGAGCGCCGCGGCCAACGCCGAGTTCTACCTGCCGGCGAGCACGCCGGACTGGGTGCCGTGGAAGCGCGGCAAGGCGCGGGCGAAGGCGGTGTTGAACGGGCTGATCGACCGGCAACTGCATGCGCGCCTCGACAGGCCCGAGCGTACGTGGCCCGACGATCTGCTGTCGCGCCTGTTGCGGCTGCATCGGGCGGATGTGCGGAAATGGCCGCTGCGGGCCGTGCGCGACGAATGCATGACGGCGTTCCTCGCCGGCCACGAGACGACGGCCGGGGCGCTGACCTGGTGGGCATGGTGCATGGCCACGAATCCGGCGGTGCAAGCCGCCGCGCGCGACGAGGTGTCCCGCGTGCTGGGTGGTCGTGCGCCGTCCGCCGAGACGCGCTCGTCGTTGCGCTACCTGACGCAGACGCTCGACGAAACGCTGCGCCTGTATCCGTCCGCGCCGATCCTGATCAGCCGTCGCGCAGCGCGGCCGATTGCGCTGGGCGCGTGGCAGTTTCCCGCGCGCACGCTGTTCATGCTGCCGCTGCAACTGATGCAGCGCGATCCGCGCTGGTTTCCGGAGCCCGATGCGTTTCGTCCGGAGCGCTTCACCGACGCTGCGCCGGCGCTGCCGCGCGGCGCGTACATGCCGTTCGGCACGGGTCCGCGTGTCTGCCTCGGGCAGCATCTGGCGATGACGGAGATGACGGTTGTCGCCGCAATGATCCTGCAGCGCCACGTGTTGTCGGTGCCGCCCGGCATGGCGCCGCCGCGGCCGGTGCTGAACGTGACATTGAGGCCGGAGCAGGCGCTGCATCTGGCGATCGCGCCGACCGGGCTGACGGCCGATACGGTCTCCGCATGATGGGGGCATAAGCGGTCGATTCGACCCAGCCTGCATCGCGCGGGCGATTGCCGTTTGCGCGACGCGGTGTCATCGAATCGTCGGAATGTGAATGCGTGCCGGCAACTGCTTGCGGCGCCACTGGCGCGGCGTCGCGTAGCACCTATGCTTGAAGGGCCCAGGCCGGGCGGAGCCCAAGGAGGATGGTCATGCGCATGCTTCTCAACATACGAATCCCTCACGAGCCGTTCAACACGCTGGTGCGCGACGGCAGCGTCGGTGACGTGATCTCGCGAATACTCGAAGCGGTCAGGCCGGAGGCCGTGTATTTCACGGAGCAGAGCGGCGGGCGCGGGGCGGTCGTGATCGTCAATCTGGATGACCCGTCGCAGATCCCGGCGCTCGCGGAGCCGTGGTTCCTGATGTTGAATGCAGACTGCGAGTTCCGCGTGGTGATGCTGCCGGACGATCTCCGGAACGCCGGGCTCGCGCAACTCGGCGCGAAGTGGAGGTAGCAGCACGCTGCGCATGACCGTGCCCCTGCCCCTGCCCGAAAACCAGGCGGGCGGCACGAGCACGATCGACGCGGCGCTGATCGCACACAGCAGCAACCAGCCAAGTCCGACGAGCGGAATGAGCGACATGGTTCGGGTTCCTGTTTCCGGGCAGTCGTGTTGTAAGCGGCGCATCCGTGTCGGCTTGAACGGATGACCACGGCATGCGGCGATTCACGGATGGTGCACGATTCCGCGCCCGTTGCCCCCCGTCCTGACCGATGCGCTTATCCCGCAGCATCTTCTCCCAACGCCTGGATGAACCGCGAAAACAGCTCGGGTTGCGACGAAATCCCGAGCTTCGCGTACAGATGGCGCCGATGCACCTTCACCGTTTCCGGCGAGATCGCCAGCCGCTCGGCAATCGCCTTCGACGAATTGCCGCGCAGCACCATTCTCGCGATCGACATCTCGCGATCGGTCAGCACGCCCGCGCCGAAGCGCGCGAGCGCCTGCTCGACGCGCGCGCCGAGATCGGCGTCGGGTGTCGTGCGCGCGGCGTCGCCCACCAGCCGCCAGTGCTGCCGGATCGTCGCGAGCACCCATGGCATCGCGGCCGTCAGCTTGCCGAGCGGCTCGACGTCGAAGCGCGCGGCCGCGCCGAGCGACAGCGACAGCAGCGTGTCGGCGTTCGGCCGCACCAGGATCTGGATCTCGTCGTCGCCGACCGCATCGCGGAAGTAGCTCAGGAAATACTCGCTCTGCCGGAACAGGTCGGGCGCGACTTCCTCGAGCCGGTAGCAGCCGTCGGCGAGCCCGTCGTGCGCGGCCTGCAGGAACGGGTCGAGCAGATATAACCCATTCAGGTAAAGCGGCACCGGCGACGCGATGTCGGTGCCGCCCGTGTCGTATTCGTCGAGCACGAGCGGCACGCCGTCGCGGCCGATCGCGGTCGCGAGCGCGTTGTCGAACGGCGCCATTTCATTGAGCAGCAGCACCAGGAACCGCCAGAAGCGCGGCTGGCCGAGATGATCGATTGCGCGGCCAAGCGCCTGGTGCATCGCGATTTCGGAAAAGAGACGATCCATACCACCACCGGAAGGGCGTAACACGAAGGGGGAATAGCGGTCCTGAATTTGGCTTCCTAGACTGCCACGCAATCAATCGGGCCCGAGTATGGGCGTTCAAAAAAGTGCAGCACAGGAGAACGAGATGGCGATGATGTCGGAATCGACGGGCACGCTGCAAGCGACGCCTGCAACGGAAGACGCGCCGCGCGCGCTGTCGCAGACGCTCAGCGTGCGCGACGCGGTGATGATCACCGTGTCGGGCGTGACCCCCGCAAGCTCGATCTTCGTGATCGCGCCGTTCGCGATCCAGCAGGCCGGCAGCGGCGCCGTGCTGTCGTTCCTGCTCGGCGGCGTGCTCGCGCTCGCCTTCGCGCTCTGCTATGCGGAGCTCAGCGCCGCGCATCGCAGCGCGGGCGGCGAATACGTGATGGCCAAGCGCGTGTTCGGCACGCTGCCCGGTTACCTGACCTTCATCACGGTGCTGTCCGTCAGCGTGTTCATCCCGGCCGTGCTCGCGAGCGGCGCCGCGCCATACCTGAACAATGCGCTCGGCACGCACTTCAGCAACCAGTCGGTCGCGCTGACGATCGTGCTGCTCAGCTACCTGCTCGGCATGCTCAACATCAAGACGAATGCGTGGATCACCGGCGCGTTTCTCGTCGTCGAGATCGGCGTGCTGATGCTGATCGCGGGGCTCGGTTTCGGCTCGCTGCATCGCGGCGCCGACGTGCTGGTCGCGCCGGTCGTCGCGAGCGGCAACGCGCTCGTGCCGGCGACGCTCGCCGCCATCGTGCCCGCGATCGGCACGGCGATCTTCTGCTACAACGGCTTCGGCTCTGCTGCATACCTCGCCGAAGACCTGCGCGGCGGCAACCGCAACGTCGCGAAGGCCGTGATCTATTCGCTGCTCGTGATCCTCGTCGTCGAACTGGTTCCGCTCACCGCGATCGTGCTCGGCGCACCGTCGCTGACGGAACTGACCAAGAGTGCCGACCCGATCGGTTATGTCGTGCGTTCGCTGAGCAACCCGGCCGTGTCGCGCGTGGTCAGCGCCGGGATCTTCCTGTCGGTGTTCAACGCGATCATCGCGATCGTGATCACGATGGGCCGCCTGCTGTACAGCAGCGGCCGGCATGCGCTCTGGTCGCGGACCTGCAACCGCGCGTTCTCGACGATCCATCCGCGCCTCGAATCGCCGTGGCTCGCGACGATCGCGCTCGCGGTGCCGTCGGCGGGGCTCGTGTTCGTGTCGAGCCTCGACGAACTGACCGCGTTCACGGTCGACCTGCTGCTTATGATCTATCTGGTCGTCGGGCTGGCTGCGCTCGCGAGCCGGTTGGTGCGCCGCGACGTCGAACATCACTACCGGATGCCGCTGTGGCCCGTGACGCCGCTCGTCGCGGTGGCGGGCGCCGCGTCTACGCTCTATACGACGCTGGCGACGGCAACGAAGCCGACCGACCTGATCATCATCGCGGGGCTGCTGGTTGCCGCACTCGTGATGTACGTCGTCTGGGCGCGCCACAGCGAAGCATTCCGCGCGCTCTGAACGCCGGATCGTCACCTAGCAACACCGCAACACCGAACCATTGAAAGACTGGAGGAACTGCATCATGCGCACGAGGGATCTCGGCATCCGCATCGGACTCGGCACGCCGGGCCGCTTCAACGCGATCACGGACGTTCCGGGCGTGCGGGTCGGACATTGCACGCTGAACGTCGAGAACGGCGACGCATCGATCCGCACCGGCGTCACCGTCATCGAACCGCGCGCGGGCGCCGCGCACGATTCGCCCTGTTTCGCCGGCGTACACGTGCTGAACGGCAACGGCGATGCGACGGGGCTCGAATGGATCCGCGAGGCCGGCCTGCTGACGACGCCGATCGCCTATACGAACACGCACAGCGTCGGCGCGGTGCGCGACACGCTCGTCGCGAACGAGCGCGAAGCGGCGGCCGGCCGCGTGTACTGGTGCATGCCGGTCGTGATGGAAACCTACGACGGGCTGCTGAACGACATCTGGGGGCAGCACGTCAACGCCGCGCACGTCCTGCGCGCGCTGGCCGCCGCGCAGTCGGGGCCGGTCGCCGAAGGCGGCGTGGGCGGCGGCACGGGGATGATCTGCCACGAGTTCAAGGGCGGCATCGGCACCGCATCGCGCGTGCTCGCGGCCGATGCGGGCGGCTGGACCGTCGGCGTGCTCGTGCAGGCGAACTACGGCGTGCGCGAGATGCTGCGCGTGGCCGGCTATCCGGTCGGCGAAGTGCTGCGGCACGTGCATTCGCCGTTCCGCGCACCCGACGCGCAAGGCGAGGCCGGCATGGGCTCGATCGTCGTCACGATCGCGACCGACGCGCCGCTGCTGCCGCATCAATGCACGCGCCTCGCGCAGCGCGCGAGCGTCGGGCTCGCCCGCGTCGGCGGCGGCACCGAGGATTCGAGCGGCGACCTCTTCCTTGCGTTCGCAACCGGCAATGACGGGCTGCCGGCCGCGAACTACGGCAGCAAGGGCGCATCGACCACCGGCGTGAAGATGGTCAACAACGACCATATTTCCGCGCTGTTCGTCGCGGCGGCGGAAGCGGTGGAGGAAGCGATCGTGAACGCGCTCGTCGCGGGTGGCGACGTCGAATCGCGTGGGGCGCGGGTCGAAGGGCTCGGGCAGGCGCGCTTGCTGGATGCGTTGCGCGAAGTGGGGTGGCGGCCGGGGCGCGGCGCCTGAAACGGCATGCGCCGCTTCAATCGAAGCGGCGTGAATCGGGGCGACGATGCGGCGATCGGCCGGTCCGCCGCCCGCCCGCGGATTCGATGCGGGCGTTGCGGGCCTGGCCGTGACGACGCGGCGTCATGCTCAGCTGCCGAAGTAGATGTTGCAGAAGCTGACGGGGCCGACACAGGCGTTCGGGTCTTCCTGCTTCGATTGCGCGCGATCGACGCGGCCTGCGGCCTTGACGGCTTCGGCGCGGTTCGCCTGTTGCTGGGCGGTGTCGGCCGGCGCGGGCTGTGCGTGGGCGACAGCAGCGGTGAGCGACAGGGCAACGAGGGCGAGGTGCAGCGGCTTCATTTTGTTTCTCCTGGGTGAGTGCCAGTCTCGCTGGCAGTGAGGAAACTATAGGCTCGCACTGCTTAAAGATTAATCACCGCGCCTGTAGAGCTTATTTCCATCCGGAACAAGGATCCCTTTGCGCGCGCACCGAGGTTCAATGGCGATGCCGGTTGAACGGCGCGTCCTTGTCCAGCAGCGCGCTGCGCATGAAGTGCAGGCAGCCGACGATCCGCTGCATGCTGCGGCGCGCGTCGGGCACCGCGTACCACGCCTGCAGCGTGTGCTGCGCCGCGCGGATCGCGAGATTCACCGATTTCAGCGTGCGCGCGTGGTGGCCGGGTGTAGGCTCGTCGAAGAAGCGCGGCAGCTCGTGCAGCACCGCATCGATCGAACCGGTCCAGCGCAGCGTCTGCGGCGGTTTCGAGGCGCAGAACGCGTGCAGTTCGTCGCGCAGGTCGATCACCGCATGGCCGACCTCGAGCGTCGACAGCATCCAGCGCAGCGCGTCGCGGTGCTGCCGCGTGCGTCGCACGAGCAGCGTGCGCAACTGCGCCATCAGGTCGTGCGTGCTCGACTGGAAGCGCTGCGCGAGGCCGTCCGGCGCGCCTTCGCACGCAAGCGTGACCTGGCGGCGCAGGTCGTACGCGATGCGGCCCGTGAGCCACGGCATGTGGGTGGGGAACACGACCGCGAACACGATCGAGCACGCGAGCATCGCGACGACGACGGCCAGCCCGTTGTTGATCAGCACCTCGGGCGTATACGCGATCGCATTGTCGGGGCCCGCGAGCAGGCAGAAGAACACCGCGAAGCCGATCCCGTAGCCCGACAGGCCCGGCCGCATCGCGAGAAATGCGCCGAGGCCGAGCACCGGCGCGAGCGTCGCGCACAGCAGCGGGAAGCCGTCGATGTTCGGATACACGTAGCACAGGAACAGGTAGCCGACGGCGGTTGCGAACGCCGCGCCGACGCCCATCTGCGCGACGAACTTCGGCGCGCGCGGCGACGTGGAGCTGAGCGCGCACGCGATCGCGGTGGCGATCACCGCGAGCGAACCGCTCGGCCACTCGGACGCGATCCAGAACGCGCTCATCGCGCCGACGGCGACGATCGTGCGCAGGAACGCGAAGCCGACGAAGAACGAATTGGTCTTCACCGCGTAATGCGTGACCGAGCGCTCGAATGCGTGATCGTCCTGGTCGAGCGACGCGTAGGTATCGGCGTAGCCCAGATATTCGCCGATGAAGCGGTACAGCAGCTCGATCGCGGTATCGAAGTCGAGCAGGCCGCCGGCCGCATGCTCCTCGATGCTCCGCCGCGACGCGCGCGCGGCCTTCGGCAACGCGCCGTGGAAGCGGCGCAGTTCGAGCAGCGCGCCGGTGGCCGGTGCGATGCCGCGCTGCCGCTCGTCGCGCAACGCGGCGAACCGCTGCGCGAGCGCGTCGACGTGCGGCGCCAGCGCGTCGAGTACCGCGTCCGAGCCGTTCGCGCGCAGGCGCTTGACGAGCTGGTGCAGCGCATGCAACCGCGTGCATGCGTTCATGAACTCGCTGTTCAGCCGTGCGAGCCGGCGGCTGCGCGCGCGAATGTGCGGATCCTCGAACGACGCGAATGCGCGGTTCGCTTCGAAGCCGACGATGTCGTCGACGAAATCGGCGAAGCGCCGCTCGAAATCGCCGCGTGCGACGTCGCCCGCGAGCGCTCCGGCCGTGAACGCCGCGAACGTCGCGTGGCGCGTGCTCAGCGAGCGCATCAGCGCCTTCGCCGAGCTGAGCGGCAGGATCAGCGCGCTGACCGCGCCCGAACACGCGATGCCGAGCGCGACTTCCGCGGCGCGCGTGAGCGCGGACTGGAACAGCGTCTGCGGCGTCATCACCGCCGGCAGGCCGATCAGCGCGGCCGTGTAGCCGGCGAGCACGAAGCCGTACCAGCGGAAGTGGCGGTTGCGCACCGCCAGCGCGATGCAGCCGCCGATCCACAACGTAATGCCGGCCATGTACAGCTCGGGCTGCTGCGCGAACAGCCCGCCGAGCGCGAGCGCGCCGACGAGGCCGGCCGCGGTGCCGAGCACGCGGTAGAAACTCTTCGCGAACACCATCCCCGACAGCGGCTGCATCAGCACGAACACGGTCGTCATCGCCGTGCGCGGCTGCGACATCTCGAGACGCATCGCAATGCCCATTGCAAGGAGCGCCGCGAACACGGTCTTCGCGAGGTGCAGCCAGATCAGCCCGTCGCTGACGGCCCAGTCGCGTGCCGCGTCGCCGAGCGGATCGAGCCATGATCGCCATCGTGCCGGTTCGATGGAAGGTCGCTCGATCGCAGGTTGTGGCTTCATGAAAAGAGAGGGGCGTACGACGCCGCGCGTGATGCCGCGGCGCGTCCGGACGGGTCCGTTCGACTGGTGAGGCGCCGATTGTAGGAGTGCGGCGCCCGCGCATTAACGCAGCTGCGGGGAAACGATAGTTGCAGCCGGAGTAACAATCTGTCGCATCCCGTGGAGGAAAATAGCGGCTCCGCTACAGGTTGCTCACAGGAATGGATACCCTACAAAACATGCGGGTGTTTTCGCGCGTCGTCGAGACCGGCAGCTTCACGGCCGCCGCGCAATCGCTGAATTCGACGACGGGCGCGATGTCGCGCGCGGTGTCGGAGCTCGAGGCGCGCCTGCGCACCCGTCTGATGAATCGCTCGACGCGCCGCCTCGCGCTGACGTCGGCCGGCGAAAGCTATCTGCGGCGCTGCCGCCAGATCCTCGCCGACGTCGACCGCGCGGAAGAAGAGGCGAGCTGCGCGCACGAACGGCCGGCCGGCGTGCTGCGCATGCACAGCTTCGCGAGTGTCGGCCATCACTATGTATTACCCGCGCTGACGCGCTATCACGCGCAGTTCCCGGACGTGTCGATCGAACTGTCGCTGTCGCAGCGCATGCCCGACCTGTTCGACGGCACGAACGACATGGCCGTCGTGACCGCGTCGTCGTTGCCCGATTCGGAACTCGTGTCGCATCTGCTCGGTTCGACGTTCAGCATCCTGTGCGCGTCGCCCGACTACGTGAAACGGCACGGCGTGCCGGCCCGTCCGCAGGATCTCGCCGCGCATGCGTGCCTGACGCTGTGTACGCCCGCGTTCCCGACGCACGAATGGGTGCTCGAAGGGCCGGAAGGCGTCGAGCAGATCCACGTCGCCGGGCCGGTGCAGACCAATACCGCCGAATCGCTCGCACTCGCGATCCGCGACGGCATCGGGATCGGCATGCTGCCGCTGTACTCGGCGATCGACGCGCTGCGCGACGGCACGCTCGTGCGCGTGCTGCCCTCGCATATCCTGCAGAAGATGAACGTGTATGCGCTGTATCCGTCGCGCCGCTTCGTCGATGCGAAGGTGCGGACCTGGGTCGAGATGCTGCGCGCACAGGTGCCGGGGATGATTGCGCGCGACGTCGAGATGCTGAACGCGATCGACCGCGAACCGCAGGCGGCCTGAGCGCCGCGCGCGCATCGGCACATCGAGACGTTGCGATGGCCGATGATCGCGCGACAAGTTTCTTCACGCAAACGCGACATGCGCGTCGCCCGCACGACACGATTCATGCGGGCGACGCGCATCGTCACGTTGTCACAGCGCGGGTTTTGCCGCCGCGCCCGATTCGGTTGCGGCTGCACCGGCCGGGCCGTATGCGGCTTGCGCGGCCTTGTGCTCGGCGAGACGCTTCGTTGCAAGACGCGCCTGCGCGGCCATGATGTCGTCCGGGTAGTTGCCGGCGTCGCCGAGCGACGGGTTGTAGCCGACCGATTCGAGGTCGTACAGTTCCTGCAGCACCTGCGCGCGCGTGACGGGCGACTTCGCCGACTGGGCGAACGACAGGACCGGTGCGGCAAGCAGGACGGCAGCGGCGGCGGTAACGACGAGCGATTTCACGGTGTTCTCCTGGGTACGGGGTAGGGGCCGGTTCGACGCGCGATGCGTGACCCTGACCTTCGACACCAGTCTACGCAGCGCCCGCATGCGCAAACACCCCGATTCCAGGCAGGCTGCCTTCCAGATGGAACAACATTGGCGCACGTCGCCCGCGGCGCACGAACCCGTAGGCGAACACGGGTTCGTGGCCGGCGGGCGACGCTGCATCACGCCGGTCAGAAGCGCGTGCGCATGCCGATCGTGCCGACGACCTGGTTCGCCGTGCTCGATGCGCCGCCCGACGTGTTGATGAACGCCTGGTAGCCGCGGCCGGACGCGTGCTGGTACATCGCTTCCGCGTACAGGTCGGTGCGGCGCGACAGCTTGTACACGGCCTGCAGGTCGACCTGGTGCCACTTCGGATCGGTGCCGTGCTTGCTGTCGGGGTTCGACACGCTGGCATCCGTGTACACGTACGCGGCGCCGAGGCTGACGGCCGGCGTCACCGCATAGCGCACGTTCACGTCGTAGTTGTTGAATGCGACCTGGCCGGTCGAGCCGAACGAGCCCGTGTTGTCGTACTGCGAGCGCGTATAGACGAAGCCGACGGTCGCCGGGCCGAACACGTAGCTGACGCCGCCGCCGTACGTGCGCATGCGGTCCGAGCCGATCGACCAGCCGCCCTGGCTCACGCTCTTCGCTTCGGCGGAATCGGTCGCGCCGGGGCTGGCGCTCGTCGAGCCCTTCGTGCCGTTCATCTGCAGGTACGCGCCGGCCAGCTTCAACGGGCCGTTCGTGTAGCTCGCCGCGACGCTGTATGCGCGGTTGGCGCTGAAGTTCGTCGAGTTGGAGAACGCGTACATCGCGCCGACCTTGAAGCCCGCGAGCGTATCGCTCGTGTACTTGACCGCGTTGTTGATGCGCAGCGAGTGGTTGAGGTTGTCGTTGTCGAACGGATGCGCGAAGCCCGCATCGCCGAAGTCGCCGGCCGTCGCGGACAGCGGCGCGACGAAGTCGACCATCGTGTCGTACTGGCGGCCGAGCGTCAGCGTGCCGTAGCCGGCCTGGCTCAGGCCGACATACGCGTGGCGGCCGAACAGCTTGCCGTCCTGGCCGAGCCCGCCGTTGTTCACGTTGAAGCCGTTTTCGAGCACGAACAGCGCCTTCAGGCCGCCGCCGAGATCCTCGCTGCCGCGCAGGCCGAAGCGGCTGCCGTTGATGGTGCCGCTGGCCATGCGCCACTGCGACGCGCCGTTGACGTTGTTGGTGTACGCGATGCCGGCGTCGATCAGGCCGTACAGCGTGACCGAGCTTTGCGCGTGGGCGAGCTGCGCGAACAGTGCCGCGCTGCATGCGCCGGCGATGAGGGTTTTTTTCATGGTGAGGCTCCTGCGTGTGGGACTGGAAACGAAAGTTCGGCGCAAGTATAGGAATGCGCGGCGCGCGCAAGGCCGCCGGGGCCGCGAGCGCACCTTTCCGGATCCGGCAAGAGTCCTTCACAAAACTGACACGACGCGCCGCGCGCGCCCGAGGCGCGTCGTTTTTGCGTGACGACCGGCACGCGGCATCCGCCCGGCGCGGCGCGGCTGTCGCGCCGTTGCAACATGCGCGAGGCGGGGCACGGCGGTTGATCGATACGGTCGACGCGCGGAGAATGAGTCGCTCGTGCCCACGACCGGAGACACACGATGCGCCAGCCCGACCGCCATCCGCCGATCAGCGTCGCCGTGTACTACCGCGATCCGAGCACCGCGCTCGAATGGCTGGAGCGCGCGTTCGGCTTCGCGTGCGGCATCGTCGTCCGTACGCCCGACGGGCAGGTCACGCATGCCGAGCTCACGCATCGCGGCGGCGTCGTGATGATCGGCGGACACTGGGCCGATTTCGTCGCGAGCCCGCAGGAGATCGGCGGCAGGAACACGCAAAGCGTGCACGTGCAGCTTGCCGACGGTCTCGACGCCCACTGCGAACACGCGCGACAGGCCGGCGCGGAAATCCTGCAGGAACCGGCCGACCAGTTCTATGGCGACCGCACCTATCGCGCGCGCGATCCGGAACAGCACGTATGGACGTTCGGCCAGCACGTGCGCGACGTGACGCCCGAACAAGCGGCGGCCGAAACCGGCCTGAGGTTCGAAGGCTGGTCCTGATGCGCGGCGCGTGCGCGCGTTTTTCATCCATTCATGCGGTGCAAACCGGCGCGCGTCACGGATCCGGATTGATCGGATCGATGCGGCAGACGGTGACAAGTCGTCCGTGTTCATGCATTCATGGAATGCATGAGTCGATTCGAAAAATACGTTTGTCTCATGAGAGACGCAGGCCTACGATGCGGTCCTGACGACGGCGCGCGTGTTGCGCGCCGTCCTTTCGATCCCCGTTCGCCGACCTCATGCGCCTCGATCTCCCGTCCGCTCCCGCATCCTCCTCGCCGCCGGCCAGCCCGTTCGTGCGCATGGCCGCCGTCACGATCCTGACCGGCGTCGGCGCGGGGCTCGGCGGCATGCTGCTTGCGCTGCTGCTGCACGCGATCCAGCACGTCGCGTACGGCTACGGCGTCGCGCACGTGATCGGCACCGAGAGTTTTCTCACCGGCGTGACCGATGCCGATCCGCTGCGCCGGCTCGCGGTGCTCGTCTTCTGCGGGATCGTCGCCGGTGGCGGCTGGTGGGCGCTTTACCGGTACGGCCGGCCGCTCGTCAGCATTCGCCGCGCGGTGCGCGCGGCCGATCCGCGGATGCCGTTCGTCAGCACGACGGTTCACGCGCTGCTGCAGATCGTCACCGTCGCACTCGGCTCACCGCTCGGCCGCGAAGTCGCGCCGCGCGAGATCGGTTCGCTGCTTGCCGGGCGGCTCGCGCATGCCGCGGGGCTCGCGCCCGACGACTGCCGGCTGATGGTCGCGTGCGGCGCGGGCGCGGGGCTTGCCGCCGTCTACAACGTGCCGCTCGGCGGCGCGATCTTCGTGCTCGAAGTGCTGCTCGGTTCGTTCGAACTGCGTGCGCTGATCGTGGCGGTCGTGACGTCCGCGATCGCGGCGGCGGTCGCATGGATCGGTCTCGGCAACGAACACCAGTACACGGTGCCGCCGTTCACGCTGAGCGCGCCGCTCGTCGCGTGGTCGATCGTCTGCGGGCCGCTGTTCGGCTTCGCCGCGTACGGCTTCGTGCGGCTCACGACCCGTGCGCGAGCGAACGCGCCGAAAGACTGGCGGTTGCCCGCGCTTGCGCTCGTCAACTTCGCGGTGATCGGCGTGCTCGCGATGCGGTTTCCGCAACTGCTCGGCAACGGCAAGGGGCCGGCGTCGCTGGGCTTCGACGGCACGCTGACGATCGGCATCGCGGCGGCGCTGCTCGTGCTGAAGGTGCTGATCGAGGTCGGCAGCCTGCGGGCCGGCGCGGAAGGCGGCCTGCTGACGCCGGGCCTCGCGAACGGCGCGCTGCTCGGCATCGTGCTCGGCGGTCTGTGGAGCCTCGTGTGGCCGGGCGCGTCGATCGGCGGATGCGCGCTTGTCGGGGCGACCGCGTTTCTCGCGGCGTCGATGCAGATGCCGATCACGGCGGTCGTGCTGCTGCTCGAATTCACGCGCGCGGATCACGACAGCCTCGTGCCGATGCTGCTCGCGGTGGCTGGGTCGCTTGTTGCGTACCGTTTTGCGGAGAGGCTGGGCGAGCGGCGGGCGAGTGCGGTCGAGACGGTACGCACGACGGCGACCGCAGCCCGCTAGCCTCGCGGGCGTGATCACGAAGTGGTTCGTCGATATCGCGAACGTGCACACGTTCCCGCTGCTCGCGTTCCTGAGCTCGGCCGTGATCAATTTCGCGGTGCTGTCGGGCGGCGGCCACTGGGTCGTGCAGGGCCTGTTCGTGATGCCGGCCGCGCAGGCGTTCGGCGCCGATCTCGGCAAGGCCGCGATGGCGATCGCGTATGGCGAGGCATGGACCAACATGGCGCAGCCGTTCTGGGCGCCGCCCGCGCTGGCGATCGCGGGGCTCGGCGTGCGCGACATCATGGGGTACTGCGTGACGACGCTGCTGTTCTCGGGCGTGGTGTTTGTCGCGGGGATGTATCTGTTTTGATGGACGGTGGCGCGATGTGGGCAGGGTTCGAGGCCCGCATCGCGCCGGCTCGAGTGATACCGGCCGTCAACCGGGCGACCGCGCATCGGGCCGCTCATGCCCGTGACGCAATGCGAGGCTCGCGAATGCCGCGACGACGAGCGCGGCCGC
Organism: Papaver nudicaule; assembly: GCA_023529015.1. Taxonomy (NCBI): domain Eukaryota; kingdom Viridiplantae; phylum Streptophyta; class Magnoliopsida; order Ranunculales; family Papaveraceae; genus Papaver; species Papaver nudicaule. Next base: position 23,274 of record JAJJMA010222915.1, read on the forward strand.
GAGCAGTGTCAGCCCGTTCTTCGCATTACCGGTCGCCTGTTCGATCGCGCCGACGACGGTCGGTCCGACGAAGCCGCCGAGCAACCCGCACGTATTCACGAGCCCGAGCCCGCCGGCCAGCGCGCTGCCGGCGAGCCGCGACGCGGGAAACGTGAACACGATCGACTGCACGACAAAGAACATCGATGCGGCCACGCATACGCAGGCAAGGCCCGCGACAGGCGACGCATGCGCGGCGCCAACCATCCCGGCGGCCATCACGGCCAGCCCAGCGCACAGCATCCGGCGTGAATGGCGCGACTCGCGCGCGAAGCGCGGCAGCGTCGCTGCCCCGAACGCGGCGGCAAGCCACGGCAGCGCGGTCAGCAACCCGACCGCGAACGGCGAAAAGCGCCCCGATGCACCGATAATGCCCGGCAGGAAGAAAATCACCGTGTAGATCGTCAACTGGTGGCAGAAGTACACGAAGATCGCGAGCCAGATCTGCGGATCGCGCAGCGCGGCGCCGAACGCATGGTCGCCGTGCATGGCGATGCCTTCATCCTGTTCGGCAGCCAGCGTGCGCTCGAGCGCGCGACCGGTTTCCGGCGAGAGCCACGGTGCGGTGCTCGGGCGGTCCGGCAAGCGCGTCCACACGACGAACGCGAGCAGGATCGCCGGAATGCCTTCGACGACGAACAGCCATTGCCAGCCATGGAAGCCGAGCGCGCCGTCGAGTTCGATCAGCGCGCCCGCCAGCGGCCCACCGACGATGTTGGCGATGCACACGCCGAGCAGGAAATAACCGGTTGCACGCGCACGCTCCTCGCGGCCGAACCAGTACGTCAGGTACAGCATCACGCCGGGAAACAGGCCGGCTTCGGCGGCGCCGAGCAGCAGGCGCATCACGTAGAACGACGTCTCGCCGCTGACGAACGCCATCGCGACCGACAGCGCGCCCCACGTGATCATGATCCGCGTGATCCAGAAGCGCGCGCCGACTCGATGCATGATCAGATTGCTCGGGATTTCGAAGAGCGCGTAGGTCAGGAAGAACAGGCCCGCGCCGAGCCCGTAAGCGGCGGATGAAATGCCGAGATCGACCCCCATCGAGTGTTTGGCGAACGCGATGTTGGTGCGGTCGAGGAAACTGATCACGTACGCGGCGATCAGCAGCGGCATGAGTTTGCGGAACAGCAGCCGGTTCAGCGACGCGCTCGCGTCGCCGGCGGCGGAAGGCAGGGCCTGGGCGTGTTGAGTGGACATGCGGACGACTCCGGTAAGGGCGAACCGGCGCGCACGGCAAGCACGGCGCGCCGCGTTCGGCAGATGCCGCTGCGGTGCAGGCAGCGGATGGGCAGACGACGGAGCCGCGCCGGCAGCGCTCGAACCGAGCGGGGCGATGATGGGCTTCCTGGCGCCGGCCGGCTCGGGCCGGCGCCTTGTCACTGCGCTTGCGGGTCCTGGGGTTGAGGCGCTACCCGGCGATCAGAAATTCACCGCGTCGCCGCCCTTGAGTGCGAGCATCGCGCGCGCTTCGGCCGGCGTCGCGATTTCCAGCGACAGGCCTTCGAGTACCTGCCGCATCTTCAGTACCTGTGCGGCGCTCGATTCCGCGAGCTTGCCGGGCGCGATCCACAGCGAATCCTCGAGCCCGACGCGCACGTGCGCACCCTGCGCGGCGCCGATGGTCGCAAGTGGAATCTGGTTGCGGCCGGCGCCCAGGATCGACCACACGTAGTCGTCGCCGAACAGCCGGTCAGCCGTGCGGCGCATGTGCATCAGGTCCTCCGGGTGCGCGCCGATCCCGCCGAGCAGGCCGAACACGCTCTGCACGAAGAACGGCGGCTTCGCGAGCCCGCGATCGACGAAATGCGCGAGGTTGTACAGGTGCGAGATGTCGTAGCACTCGAATTCGAATCGCGTGCCGTTCGCGCCGCAGCGCGTGAGGATCGTCTCGATGTCGGCGAACGTATTCTTGAATACCAGGTCGCGGCTCTTCTCGAGATGTTCGCGTTCCCACGGATGCTTCAACTCGCGAAAGCGCTCGAGCATCGGGTATAGCCCGAAGTTCATCGAGCCCATGTTCAGCGACGCGACCTCGGGCTGGAAATGCAGTGCGGGCTGCAGCCGTTCGTCGACCGTCATGTGCGGGCTGCCGCCCGATGTCAGGTTGATCACCGCGTCGGTCTGCGCCTTGATGCGCGGCAGGAATTCGGCGAACACGGCCGGATCCTGTGTCGGTTTGCCGTCGGACGGATTGCGCGCGTGCAGGTGCAGGATCGCCGCGCCGGCCCGGGCGGCCGCGACGGCGGCCGTTTCGATCTCGTGCGGCGTCACGGGCAGGTACGGTGACATCGACGGCGTATGGATCGCGCCGGTCGGCGCGCAGGTGATGATGACTTTACGAGCGTTTGCCACGGAGGGATTCCTTTCGGTGAGCGAGGCGGGAGGCATCAGAGCACTTCGACGTTGCCGCAGACGGAGATCGCCTGCCCGGTGATCCCGTGTCCGCCCGGCGAGCACAGGAACAGGGCGGTGGCGGCGATCTCGGCCGGATCGGTCATGCGCCGCAAGGAGATCTTCTCGAGATAGCGCTTTTCCATTTCGTCGTAGCCAATGCCGAGCTGCTGCGCGCGCGCCTCGATCACGCGGCGCATCCGCGGGCCGCGCACGATGCCGGGCTGGATCGCGTTCACGCGGATGCCGAGCGGCCCGAGTTCGATCGCGAGGCTCTTCACGAGTCCGACCACGGCCCACTTGGTCGCCGCATACGGCGTGCGGAACGCGTAGCCGAGCCGGCCCGCGACCGACGACAGCGCGATGATCGCGCCGCCGTGTTTCGAGTCGCGCAGCAGTGGCACCGCGCGGCGCGCGAACTGGAATTGCGCGTTCAGGTTGATCGCGACCGTCTGCTCCCACTGCACGGGGTCGATCTCGTCGATCGCGCCGGTAGGGCCGGCGATGCCCGCGTTGTTCACCAGCACGTCCAGGCCGCCAAGCGTGGCCGATACATCGGCGAACACGCGCTCGACGGCGGCCGGATCGGATACGTCGGCCAGCGTCGCGCTGATCGCACCGGCCCCGGCGCGCGACGGCCTGTCGGCGAGCGCCGCGATCGCGGCTTGCGACGCGTCGCAGACATGCACACGCGCGCCGCACTCCGCGAACGCATCGGCGATCTCGAGGCCGATGCCCGCTGCGCCGCCCGTCACGAGGACGCGCAGGCCGTCATAGGGTTTCAGCAGTTCGGAAGCTGTCATGCCGGGTTGTCTCCATCGTTGGTGTGGTCGGATGCGGCCGCGCGTGATCGGGCGACCGCGGAAAGCGGCCGCTACGGCTTCGCGTTCACGGACCGCGGCGTCTGTTCGGCCCGCAGCGTCTCGGCGAGATCGTGCGCGGCGCCGCCGATGTCGAGTGCGATGCCGGCCCGCACGCCCGCGCCATCGCGCCGTTCGAGCGCGTCGACGATCGCGCGGTGCGCGTCCATCGAGCGCCGCATGTGCGGGATGTCGAGCGCGACCATGTTGAGAAACGGCCCGACGCGCATCCACAGGTTCTCGACGATCGCGAGCGTGCTTTCGCTCGCGCCGTGCGCATAGATCGCGCTGTGGAATGCGAAGTTGCTTTGCAGGTAGGCACGCGAGCGCCCGGCTTCGACGTGCGCCTGCATCGTCTCGCAGGTCTTGCGCACGGCGGCGATCTGCGTGCCGGTCATCCGCGCGCACGCGCGCTCGGCGATACAGCCTTCGAGCGCGATCCGCACGTCGCGCAGTTCGTCGAGCATGTCGAGCGTCATCGGCGGCACGACGAGCGCGCGGTTCGGGCCGTCGACCAGCGCGCGTTCTGCGCGCAGCCGCGTCAGCGCGGCGCGCACCGGCATCGTCGACGAGCCGACCGCTTCGGCGACGCTGCGCAGGCTCAAGGCCTGGCCGGGCGCGAAACGGCCGCTCATCAGCGCTTCGCGCAGTTGCTGATAGACCTTGTCGGCCATCGTTTCCTGTTCGATGGTTTTCAGGGCGGGCGGGACGATACGAGGCGCCAAGGCGGGGTTCTCCAGGGTTTGATCTGCGATCTGTGATCACACTTGCGATGCGCGAATTGTTGGCGATCGGGCAAGCGGAGTCAAGGTGAACGGGATCGGGGAAAACGAGGGGCCGGCGATGCGGTAGTCAACGGCAATACGTGTTACGACCACTGCTATCTCAACGAACCGGACGCACGGTATCGTCCGGACCGTGCGAACTTCTCGAGTCTGTGATGAGGGGAACCTGGATCGCGGTCGTGCTGACCTGCGTTGCGCTTCAACCTGCGGTGGTTTCAGCGAAGGATGCAGCACAAGCCTCGCCGGAGGCCGGCTCACGGACTTACCTCCAGAACTTCAAGGACATGGTGCTCGCGGAGTGCCTGGCAACCGCTTACAAGCAGACGCCCGGCGCGAGCAAGGATATCGGCAGCAGCACCAGCGCGTTGCGCGACTGGACCTACTACGACATGGAGCGCGCGCCGGACGTCATTCACGCGCTGGTGGCGCAGTATCTTGCGCGCGATTACCGGAATCCGATTGTCGAATCGGAGGTCGGAGAGGTGAAGTTCGACTTCCTGAAGTGCGTTGACCTGTATCACGGCAAGGCGCTGGATATCGCGGCGCGGAAGCTCGTATTGCGGCCGCACACCACCTATCGGACAGAGAACGGACAGAAGCCGCGGTAACCCGATCAGGAACGGAGCGCGACGCGCGCGCTCCTGCCGCCACACCCGCGCTCAATGCCGCGCCGGCTCGTCGTTCAGCGTACCGAGGAACGCTTCGATATCCTTGATATCCTGCGCGGTCATCGCGGGTTGGTCGCCCGGCTTGCGATCGAACGGCGCATCGGTCACGTCGACGTTCGCGCGATACTTCGGCGGAATATCGTCGTACTCGTCGACCTTGCCGTCCGCGCCACGCGAATAGAACTTCTGCGGCGAGATGCTGCGCTCGTTGTAGAACGCCATCACCTGGTCGAGCGTATGGAACACGCCGTTGTGGAAGAACACGCGGCGCGTTGCCGAATTGCGCAGCGTCGGCGTGAGGAACATCCCGCAATACTGCGTCTGGTCCTTCAGGTCGTCGCGGAACGGCCCGCACACGCCGAGATCGTAGAACGCCGCGTTGCGGTTCTGCGCCAGCTGCTGGTTGCGCGGCGCGCCGAGCGCCTCGTACTGGTAGTCGGTAAACATCGGCGGCAGCCCGTCCTTGCCGGGCTTCGACAGGTGGCAGCCCGCGCAATTCGCCTTGTCCGGATCGTTGAACAGGCGCAGCCCGCGCAGCTCGGCCTGCGACAGGCGCGCGCGGCCTTCGAGCCAGCGGTCGTACTTGCTGTCGTACGGATGGAACGACGGATCCTCGACCTGATACCGCGCGATCGCGAACATCGCCTCCGATACCGCGAGCTGCGGGCTGTCGAACACGCGCGTGCCGAACAGCTGCTCGAACTGCGCGCGGTGCGACGACTGCGCGAGCTTGTGCGCGACGTCGTCGATGCTCGCGTTCGCCATCTCGACCGGATTCAGCAGCGGGCCGAACGCCTGCTGCTGCAGCGTATCGGCGCGGCCGTCCCAGAACATCCCGCCCTGCGGCACGAGCTGCGGCGCGGCCGACGTGCCGGCCACCTTCTGCGCCTTGACGACGCCGGCCGCCGACGCGGCCTGCTGCGCGACACTCGGCGCGGCGTCGTTTTCACCCGCATCGGGGCCGATGCTGAAGTTCGGTTGACGGTACAGGTACATCAGCGACGGCGGCGGGCGATACCCGTGCTGCGTCATCGCGAGGCCGCCCGGCTGCACGTCGAGCGCGTTCGGCGGGCCGTACGCATGATCGGGGCTGTGGCACGACGCGCACGACTGCTTGCCCGACGCGGACAGCGACGGATCGACGAACAGCGCGCGCCCGAGCTGCGCGACCGCGGACAGCGGCTGCGCGGCCGGGCGCTGCAGCACGACCGGATGCGGATTCGCGCCCGTCCAGTCGGCGACGACGGTTCCGATCGCCGCAGGCACCTGCGCGGGGAACGCGATCGCGAACGCGCCATAGCCGAGCACGGCCGCGCCGAGCATGAGCGCCGCGCGGCGCAGCAGGCGGGAAGGAGCGCGCGGCGCGGGGGTGCCGGAGGCGTCGGGAGACGGGAACGCGGGGCGAGCTGTCATGCTGTCGGTCGGAAATCGGGCGCCGCACGACGCGGCGCGTTAAATGGAAACGGCCGGCGCGTGATGCGCCGGCCTGCGATCAACGGATGCCGGTCAGATCGCCGGTGCCGCGCTCAATGCCGTGCCGAGCGTCGGGTCGAGGTACAGCGGCGTCGTGTTCGGCTTCGACGTGAAGTCGAACAGGCTGCGCAGGTCGCCCGCCGTCGCATCGAACGAACCGCCGCCGATGCGCTGGCCGCCGAGCCAGTTGTCCTCGATGAAGCGCACGACGGACGCCTGGTCGAGCATCGTGTGGTCGACGTAGTTCTGCTTCGCATACGGCGAGATCACGATCAGCGGGATGCGCACGCCCGGGCCGCAGCGGCCGTTCACGGTCGCGCCGTTCACGCCGGTGGTGCCGCCCGTGCCGCACTTGCCGCTGCCGTTGACCTGGTCGACCGGGTCGGACGACGCATGCGTCGGCGCCGTGTACACGTGGTCGTACCAGCCGTCCGAGTCGTCATACGTGACGATCACGGCCGTGTTCTGCCAGTCCGGCTGCTGCTGCAGGAAGTTGACGACCTTCGTCACGAACGCCTGCTCGTCGAGCGGATCCGAATAGCCCGCGTGTGCGTCCTGCGCGGCCGGTGCCTTCAGGTAGCTGACCGACGGGAAGTTGCCGGCCTTTACGGCCGCGAAGAAATCGTCGGTGTCGTACTGGTGGTTCGCGGGTTCCGCGGTCTTGCCGTCGGTTTGGAGGCTCGAACCGATCGCGGCGACCGAGCTCGGCCGCGTGTGCTGCGGGTTCGACGTCGACGCGTAGTACTGGAACCAGTTGTGGTGCGGGATGTAGTCGGCCGTCGCGGCGTTCACGGCGGTGGCGACCGTGCTGCGGCTGCAGCCCGTCGTGCCGTTGCCGTTGGTCGTCGACAGGTTGAAGCCGCCCATGAAGCCGCCCCACGTGATCTTCGCGCCGTTCAGCAGGTCGCCGATGTTCTTGCCGCTCATCAACGCCTGGTCGGTCGTGCTCGAGCACACGTCGTTGCCGGGGTCGACGTCGTTGATCATCGTGAAGCCGCCCTGGCCGTCATTGATGTAGTACGAGGTGGCTGCGAGCGTCGAAGGCTGCTTCGACGTCTTCACGATCTGCATCCCGTTGGTCTGGCCCGACACGACGTTCAGCGCGCCCGGCGTCGACGGGCCGTAGACCGTCGTGTACGTGTTGTCGCTCATCGCGAAGCGTTGCGCGTAGTTCCACAGCGCCGTCACGGTGTTGCCGTCGAAGTAGCCCATCACCTGGCCCTTCGTGCCGAACGCGCCGGCGCCACCGGACGAGCCCTTGCCCGTGTACTTCGGGAACAGGTCGGCGAGGCCGTTGTCTTCGGCTTGCTGCTCGGCCGTGTACGCGTGGTTCTGGTCGGCGGTCGCGGCCTGCGTGCGGTCGAGGCGGAACGGGTTTGCCGCGTCGGTGCCGTTGGCCGTGTTCGTGAAGTTCGGGTTCGCGGTGAGCAGCGTGCCCGTCAGGCCGTTCGGCGTCGGCGTGCCGGCCTTCGCGGCGAACGCCGGTTCGCCCGACGGGTTCGTCGCGTTCGGGTAGGTGCCGAAGTAGTGGTCGAACGAGATGTTTTCACCGTAGATCACGACGACGTGCTTGATCGGCGTGGCGGTCTGCAGCGCATCCTGCGACGACACCGCGGGCGTCGGCGTCGGGTCGTCGCTGCCGCCGCAGGCGAACAGCGCAAGCGCTGCGGCTGCGCAGGCGGTGACGAGCAAGGCTTGACGGAACATCGGGAAACTCCAGGTAAGGCCTTCGATGGTGGAGAGCGGCCCCGTCGCCGTGTCGGTTCGGCGCGTGGCTCGCGAGAGAGCACGCGCATTGAAACAGTCGCGTATGAAGATATGGGGACGGGGTGGTTTCGCGACGGTTGCGCTGTGGTATCGATTCCATTACGGCGCAAGGCGGTGCGAAAGAGAACGGAAAGGGGGCAACCCTGGCGGCACGTTTCGCGGCGCGCCGGGCCGTTGCCGCGGATGTCGCGCCGGGTGGGCGAAAGGGCGCGGTCGGCCGGTTCAGGCGAGAGGCGGCGGGTGCCGGGTTTTTGACAAGCGCATGACGGATTCATACGATGGATGCCCCGCGACGACGATTTCATGTTGCCGACCGTTACCGAGAATCCAGCGTGCCGATCCCCGTTTTGTTTGCCGTTCTATGTGCGGCGTTCCTGCATGCGTCATGGAATGCGCTCGTTCGCAGCAGCGGCGACCGGCTGCGGTCGGCCACGGTGCTGCAGATCGCGATCGGGCTGTTCGCGCTGCTGTTCCTGCCTGCCGCCGCGCCGATCACGCCCATGAGCTGGCTCTGTGTCGTCGCATCGGCCGTGATCCACGTCGTCTATACGCTGCTGCTCGTGCGCGCCTACGAGCACGGCGACCTGACCGTTGCGTACCCGGTCGCGCGCGGCACCGCGCCGCTGCTCGTCACGCTCGGCGCGGCGGCGTTCGCGGGCGAGCACCTGAACGCCGGCGCGCAAGGCGGGCTCGTTCTGATCTGCGCGGGCATCCTGGCGATCGGGCTGGAGGGTGGGCGCGGTGCGAAGCATCGGATGACCCAGGTGTTGCCGACCGCGTTCGCGACCGGCGTGTCGATCGCGGCCTATAGCGTGGTCGACGGGATCGGTGTGCGGGAAAGCGGCAGCACGGTCGGCTATACCGCGTGGATGTTCGTGTTGACGGGCGCGATGATGGCCTTGTATTACCGGCTGCGCGCGGGGCCGCTGCGGCTGACGCAGGAGGTCGGCGAGACGGCGAAGGCTGCGTGCGGCGGCGTGTTCGCGGCGCTCGCGTACGGCATCGTGATCTGGGCGATGGATCGCGCGCCGATGGGCCCCGTGTCGGCGCTGCGCGAAACGAGCGTGGTGTTCGCGGCGCTGATCGCGCGCGTGTATCTCGGCGAGCGGCTGACGCCGCGCCGTGCGGCCGGTTGCGCGGTGATCGCGGCCGGCGCGCTGCTGATCAGTGCGTTCGAGGCGGTGCGGTGAAGGCGGCGGCCAAACGTGCAGGGCGTTCGCCCTCGTCAATCAACTTTCCACCGGCATCGCACTCGTGCACTTGATCTCGTCGAGGCACACGCTCGAATGCACGCCGCTCACGCCGGGAATCCGCATCAGCGTTTCGAGCAGGAACCGCGACAGCCCCTTCAGGTCGTGCGCGACGACCTTCAGCACATAGTCGATATCGCCCGTCACCGAGAAACATTCCTGGATCTGCGCGAGATCGGACACCAGTTTCTGGAATTTCGACAGGTCGCGGATATGCCCGCGCTCCATCGTCACGTGCACGAACGCGGTGACGCCGAAGCCGAGCGTGTCGGGGCAGAGGCGGGTTTCGTAGCGGCGGATCGCGCCGATCTCCTCCAGCCGACGGTGGCGCCGCAAGGTCTGCGCGGGCGACAGGCCGACGGCCTTCGCCAGGTCGAGGTTCGACGCACGGCCGTTCTCCTGCAGGATCGAAAGCAAGTGGCGATCGATGCGGTCGAGAACCGGTTCAGGCATTTTTGTTTCCTCATTTGTCTCCTCGATGCAATCTTATCTCATAATGTAGGGTTTGCATGAACGGGTTACGAAACCCGATTTCGCCGTCGCGACGCTAAACTGACGCCGGATTTTCGTGTGCGGCCGCAGCAAGCGGGTGCGGCGACAGTCGGCGGCCGGTCTGGCGGGCACGCCGACATGAATCGGGCGCCGCCACGCGAAGATTGCAGTCCCCAACCCGGTGGCTCCACGAACGGCCGCCGGCACAGCAAAAACAGCGCCCGGCACACCGAGGCGCGCCGCACCGCTTCGGGCGGAGGCGGACAGAGTGGAGAAGACATGGTTTCTGGAAACGAGAGCGACGGCCTGAAGCGCGGGCTGAAGAACCGGCACATCCAGTTGATCGCGCTCGGCGGCGCGCTCGGCACCGGGCTGTTCCTCGGCATCGCGCAGACGATCAAGATGGCCGGCCCGTCCGTGCTGCTCGGCTATGCGGTGGCCGGCATCGTTGCGTTCTTCATCATGCGCCAGCTCGGCGAGATGGTCGTCGACGAGCCCGTCGCAGGTTCGTTCAGCTACTTCGCCAACAAGTATTTCGGCCACTTCACGGGCTTCCTGTCCGGCTGGAACTACTGGGTGCTGTACATCCTCGTCAGCATGGCCGAACTGTCGGCCGTCGGGATCTACGTGCAGTACTGGTGGCCGGGCGTGCCGACCTGGGTGTCGGCGCTCGTGTTCTTCGTCGTGATCAACCTGATCAACCTGACCAGCGTGAAGTCGTACGGCGAGACGGAATTCTGGTTCTCGATCATCAAGGTCGCCGCGATCGTCGGGATGATCGGCTTCGGCGGCTGGCTGCTCGCGAGCGGGAATGCCGGGCCGGAAGCCAGCGTCCGGAACCTGTGGCAGCACGGCGGCTTCTTCCCGAACGGCGTGTCGGGCCTCGTGATGTCGATGGCCGCGATCATGTTCTCGTTCGGCGGGCTCGAGCTCGTCGGCATCACGGCGGCCGAGGCCGACGATCCGAAGCGCAGCATCCCGCGCGCGACCAACCAGGTCATCTACCGCATCCTGATTTTCTACATCGGCGCGCTCGCCGTGCTGCTGTCGCTGTATCCGTGGGAGAAGGTCGTCAGCGGCGGCAGCCCGTTCGTGCTGATCTTCCATGCGCTGAGCAGCAACCTGGTCGCGAACGTGCTGAACGTCGTCGTGCTGACGGCCGCGCTGTCGGTCTACAACAGCGGCGTGTACTGCAACAGCCGGATGCTGTTCGGCCTCGCGCAGCAGGGCAACGCACCGAAGGTGCTGTGCTCGGTGAACAAGCGCGGCATTCCGCTCGCCGCGCTCGGCGCGTCGGCGCTCGCGACCGGCCTGTGCGTGCTGGTCAACTACTTCATGCCGGGCAAGGCGTTCGAGGTGCTGATGGGCCTCGTCGTGTCGGCGCTGATCATCAACTGGGCGATGATCAGCCTGATCCACCTGAAGTTCCGCCAGGCCAAGCGCGCAGCCGGGGAGAAGACTTCCTTCCGCAGTCTGGGCTATCCTTTCACGAATTACCTGTGCCTGGCATTCATGGCCGGCATTCTCGTCGTGATGTACCTGACGCCGGATCTCCGCCTGTCGGTGTACCTGATCCCGGTATGGCTCGCGGTGCTCGCGATCGGGTATCGCTTCCGTCAGAAGAATGCAGGCTATGCGATGCGCGACGGCGCGTCGGCAGGCTGACGCAGGCCACCACCGATCATTCTTCCAAACGAGACCGACTCAAGCCATGTTCGAACACATCGACGCGTACCCGGGCGATCCGATCCTGACGCTCAACGAGAACTTCCAGAAAGATCCGCGCGACCAGAAGGTCAACCTGAGCATCGGCATCTACTTCGACGCCGAAGGCCGGATTCCGGTAATGGGCGCCGTGCGCGAAGCCGAAACCGCGCTGCAGCGCGAGAGCGGTCCGAAGCCGTACCTGCCGATGGTCGGCCTGCCTGCGTATCGCGACGCCGTGCAGGCGCTCGTGTTCGGCGCCGATCACCCGGCCCGCGCGGCCGGCCGCATCGCGACCCTGCAGACGCTCGGCGGCTCGGGTGCGCTGAAGGTGGGCGCCGATTTCCTGAAGCGCTATTTCCCGGACGCGCAGGTGTGGCTCAGCGATCCGAGCTGGGAAAACCATCGCTTCATCTTCGAGCGCGCCGGCTTCACGGTGAACACGTATCCATACTACGACGAGGCGACGGGCGGCCTGAAGTTCGACGCGATGCTTGCGGCGATCGACGCGCTGCCGGCGCGCAGCATCGTGCTGCTGCACGCGTGCTGCCATAACCCGACCGGTGTCGACCTCGACGAGGGCCAGTGGGAGAAGCTGATCGACGTGATCGAGGCACGCGGGCTGCTGCCGTTCGTCGACATGGCGTACCAGGGCTTCGGCGCGGGCCTCGACGCGGACGCGTTCGCGGTGCGCGAACTGGCCCGCCGGGGCGTGCCGGCGCTGGTTGCGAACTCGTTCTCGAAGAACTTCTCGCTGTACGGCGAGCGCGTGGGTGGCCTGAGCGTCGTCTGCGAAGATGCGGCTGCGGCCGACCGCGTGCTCGGCCAGCTGGCCGGCGCCGTGCGCTCGAACTACAGCAACCCGCAAACCTACGGCGCGAAGGTCGTCGCGGCCGTGCTCGGCACGCCCGCGCTGCGCAAGCAGTGGGAAGAGGAACTGTCGGCGATGTGCCGCCGCATCGCGCGGATGCGCCAGTCGATCCACGACGGGCTGCGCGACCACGTCAGCGGCGAAGCGCTCACGCGCTATGTGAAGCAGCGCGGGATGTTCACGTACACGGGGCTGACCGAATCGCAGGTCGACGCGCTGCGCGAAGTGCACGGCGTGTACATCCTGCGTTCGGGCCGGATGTGCGTGGCGGGCCTGAACGATTCGAACGTCGGCATCGTCGCGGACGCGATCGGCAAGGTGCTCAAGAGCGGCGTCTGATCGCCGCGCGCCCGGCGCGCAACGCTGCCGGCCGAACCGGCTGTCTCCCGTCGCGGAGGCGGCCGGTTTTTTGTTGCGCGGCCGCTATGTGCGGTGCCCGGCTGACGGACCCGCACGCTCGGCGGTACGATCACGGCATCGGACGCAAGACAGAGGAGCGACATGGGTATCCGGATCATCCAGCTCGGCACGCCGCGCGCGGCCGGCGAGGGCCTGCGGATCGGGACGGTGCGGCGGCCGCCGCGCGGCGTGCCGAAGGCGGAATTCGCGTCGCGCAACTACTATGATGTATGGCTGCCGACACTGTCGCCGAGCCCCGAACTCGTCGCGCAGGCGCAGGCGGCCGAAACGGACGCCGAATGGAACGCGTTCAAGCGCCACTTCCGCGCGGAGATGGCGCATGGCGATCCGGCGAAGGTGCTGGATCTGCTGGCGGCGCTGTCGGCGACCACCGCGTTCTCGATCGGCTGCTACTGCGACGACGAGCGCCATTGCCACCGCAGCGTGCTGCGCGAGCTGCTCGCGGAGCGCGGCGCGGCGATCGAGCCCGACGCGGGCTGACGCGGCGGCACGAAGCCACACCGCGATCGTGCGGTGCGGCGAACCGGTTGACGTGGGTCAAGTGCGTGGCCGCGCGCGCCACTATGCTCTCGTCATGGAGTCATCACGACAATGACAGGCGCACAGATGCAGATTATCTTCCCGCCCGAGCCGGCCGAATATTGCGCGCGCGACCTGGTCGTCGCGTTTTCGGCGCTGGTCGACGGACGTTGCGTGCAGTGCGCGGTCACGGCCGAGGCACTGGAAGACCATTTCGGCGCGCCGTCGCTGCTCGAACGCGACCTGCTGGCCGCGTTCGACGCGCACCGGTCGGCGATCGAGGCAATGGCACGACGGATGCTCGAGGAAATCGGCGGCCGGCCGGTGCTGCTGCATAGCGGCCACTTCCGGCTCGGCGAATGACACCGCAGGAGGGCGCATGACACTGCTGGGCAACATTCACGAACGCGACTGGTCGGTCGAGGTCGAGACGCGCCCGTGCGAATCGGGCGAATTCCGCTGCCGCGTGTCGGTCGAGCACGGCGCCGGTGCCGCGCGTTTCCATCATACGTTCGAGCACAGCCATGCGTATCCGACCGAACGCGAGGCGATGATCGAAGGGCTGCGGGCCGGCATGACGTGGATCGAGATGAAGACGTCGCAGGTCTTCAACGTATGAACGAAGCCGCGCCGACGGAGGCGCGGGCAGACAATATCGGCGGGCCAGCGATCGAAGAATCCGCGCCACGCCACGGGAAATACGCACCCCCGCCTTTCGGCGCGGGCGGTGCATGCAAGGCGGTCGACGAGCGGGCGGCCCCGTCAGGAGAAACGACATGGGCGTGGGCATGCAGATCGCCTGCCTCGGATTCACGGGTTCGGCCGCGGTCGAAGCCGAAGCCGGCGCGCAACTGGTGCGGCTCGAGCGGTTCCGCGCGCTGATCGACGGCTGTCACCTCGCAATCGAAGCGCGCGTGACGGCCGACGGCACGCGCACATACGACGTGCGGCTCGACCTGGTGTTTCACGACGCGACGCTCAGGCCGCTGCCGCCGTGCATCGGCCACGACGTGGACGACGCGCTGCGCCGCGCGTTCGGTCAGGCCGAACAGGCGCTGATCGCGTGGCAGGCGGGCGGTAGAAGGGTAATGCTGCGCGACGCGGCAACCGACGGCACGGCTCGGTAACGCATGGGCGCGCGGCGCCGCGCGAACGATCCCGGTGAGTCCTTCAGACCTGAATCAGACCCGTGCGAGCGCTTGCGCGTCGATGATGCGCACGCGCTTGCCGCGCGTTTCGACCAGCGCTTCGCGATGGAACCGCGAGAACATCCGGCTGACCGTTTCGAGCTTCATCCCGAGATAACAACCGATTTCCTCGCGCGTCATCCGCAGGTTGAATTCGGTCGACGAATAGCCGCGCGCCTCGAAGCGCGACGACAGGTTCAGCAGGAATTGTGCGACGCGCTGCTCGGCCGACATCGTGCCGAGCAGCAGCATCTGGCTCGATTCGCGCACGATCTCGCTGCTCAGCATCTGGTAGAGAAAATGCTGCATCGGCTTGATCTCGCGGCACGCCGCTTCGAGCGCGCCGAACGGGATGATGCACACGACGCTGTCTTCCAGCGCGATGGCGTCGCAG
>JAJJMA010222915.1:98102-129432 GCA_023529015.1 Papaver nudicaule
TCGCTACGCCTGGGAACCGCTGCGCCGCGCGGGCGCAACGGCGCGCACGCTGTTGGTCGCGGCCGCCGCGAAGCAATGGAATGTCGATCCGGCCTCCTGCCGCGCGGCGAACGGCGAAGTGCAGCATCCGCCGAGCGGCCGGCGCGCGTCGTACGGCCAGCTTGCCGACGCCGCGTCGAAGCTGCCGGTGCCGAAGGATGTCGCGCTGAAGAAGCCCGAGGATTTCAAGCTGATCGGCACGCCCGCGAAGCGCCTCGATTCGCCGGAGAAAGTCGACGGCACCGCGCAGTTCGGGCTCGACGTGCGCCTGCCGGGCATGCTGTATGCGGTGATCGTGAACAGCCCGGTGTTCGGCGGCACGGTCGCCAGCGTCGACGATACCGCCGCGAAGAAGATTCCCGGCGTGCGCCAGGTCGTGCGCGCGGACAACGCGGTCGCGGTGGTCGGCGATCACACGTGGGCCGCGAAGCGCGGCGCGTCGGCGCTCGTCGTGAAGTGGAACGAAGGCGCGGACGCGAAGGTGTCGATGAAGGACATCGTCGCCGATCTCGCGCAGGCCGCGGCGAACGGCAAGGGCGCGGTCGCACGCAAGGACGGCGACGTCGGCAAGGCGTTCGCCGGCGCGAAGACGCGCATCGACGCCGTCTACGAACAGCCGTTCCTTGCGCACGCAACGATGGAACCGGTGAACTGCACGGTGCACGTGCGCGGCGACGGCTGCGAGATCTGGGTCGGCACGCAGGTGCCGACGCGTGCGGTCGATACCGTGCAACGGCTCACGAGCTTTCCGCCGGACAAGATCGTCGTGCACAACCACCTGCTCGGCGGCGGCTTCGGCCGGCGGCTCGAGACGGACATGATCGGCCAGGCGGTGAAGATCGCCAAACAAGTCAACGCGCCCGTGAAGGTCATCTGGACGCGCGAGGAAGACATCCAGCACGACATGTACCGGCCGTACTACTACGACCGGATCTCGGCCGGCCTCGACGCGAACGGCAAGCCGGTCGCGTGGCAGCACCGGATCGTCGGTTCGTCGATCCTCGCGCGCTTCGCGCCGCCCGCGTTCAAGGACGGCGTCGATCCCGACGCGGTCGAGGTCGCGACCGACCTGCCGTACGACCTGCCGAACCAGTTGATCGACTACGTGCGGCAGGAGCCGCGCCACGTGCCGACCGCGTTCTGGCGCGGCGTCGGGCCGACGCGCAGCACCTTCGTCGTCGAGAGCTTCATCGACGAGTTGGCCGCGCAGGCCAAGACCGACCCCGTGCAATACCGCCGCGCGCTGCTCGGCAAGACGCCGCGCGCGCGCAACGTGCTCGACGTCGCGACCAAGGCGGCCGGCTGGGGCCCTGCGCTGCCGAAGGGGCAGGGGCGCGGCGTGTCGGTGATGCACGCGTTCGGCAGCTTCTTCTCGATCGTCGTCGACGTCGCGGTGGACGACGGCGAGGTGCAGGTCAAGCGCGTCGTGTGCGCGGTCGACTGCGGGATGTTCGTCAACCCGAACACGATCGAGGCACAGGTGCAGGGCGGCATCATTTTCGGGATCACGGGCGCGCTGTACGGCGAGATCACGATCGAGGACGGCCGCGTGACGCAGAGCAACTTCACCGACTACCGGATGCTGCGGATCAACGAGACGCCGCCGATCGAGGTGCACCTGGTGAAGAGCGGCGAAGCGCCGGGCGGAATCGGCGAACCGGGCACGGCCGCGACCGCGGCGGCGCTGTCGAACGCGATCTTCGCGGCAACCGGCACGCGGCTGCGCAAGCTGCCGGTCGGCAACCAGTTGAAGACGGCCTGAGGGGAGGGAACGAACATGCGAAACCTGACCCTGAACCCGCTCGGCGCATCACTGCTCGCGCTGTCCGCGCTGCTGGCCGGCCCGGCCGCGCACGCCGCGCAGACGGCGCCGGCCGACAGCGCGCTCGTCGCGCGCGGCGCCTATCTCGCGAAAGCGGGCGACTGCGTCGCGTGCCACACCGCGCCGCGCGGCACGCCGTTCGCGGGCGGCCTGAAGATGGTCACGCCGATGGGCGCGATCTACACGACCAACATCACGCCCGATCCGGACACCGGCATCGGCGGCTACACGGAAGCCGAGTTCGCGGGCGCGCTGCGCGCGGGCGTCGCGAAGGACGGCCATCACCTGTATCCGGCGATGCCGTATCCGTCATACGCGAAGCTGAAGGACGACGACGTGAAGGCGCTGTATGCGTACTTCATGCACGGCGTCGAACCGGTGAAGCAGGCGAACCGGCCGGCCGACATCCCGTGGCCGCTCAACATGCGCTGGCCGCTCGCGCTGTGGAACGCGGTGTTCCTCGACACGACGGCCTACGTGGACAAGCCCGGCAAGGATGCGGCGTGGAACCGCGGCGCGTACCTCGTGCAGGGGCTCGGGCACTGCGGGTCGTGCCACACGCCGCGCGGCGTCGGTTTCCAGGAGAAGGCGCTCGACGAAGGCGGCACGGCGTTCCTGTCGGGCGCGGCGATCGACAGCTGGTTCGCGTCGAACCTGACCGGCGAGCACAACACGGGGCTCGGCCGCTGGAACGAGGCCGACGTCGCGCAGTTCCTGAAGACCGGCGCAAACCGGCACGCGACCGCGTTCGGCTCGATGGTGAGCGTGATCAACCACAGCACGCAGGCGCTGAACGACGACGATCTGGCGGCAATTTCGCGCTACCTGAAATCACTGCCGGCCGCGGGCGGCACGGGCGCGCCGCCGTACAGCTATGATCCGAAGGCGACGCAGGTGGTGCTGGGCCGGCCGGCGGCCGATCCGGGCGCGAAGGTGTATAACGCTTACTGCCTGCATTGCCATGGCGCGGACGGGCGCGGTTACGCGCCGCTGCTCGCCCCGCTCGCCGGCAATCCGAACGTGCTCGAGACCGACGCATCGTCGCTGATCAACGTGACGCTGAACGGCAGCGACACGCTCGTGATCGACGGCGTGCCTTCCGCGTATCCGATGCCGGCGTTCTCGAACCAGTTGAACGACCGGCAGATCGCCGACGTGCTGACGTTCATGCGCGCCGGCTGGAACAACGGCGCGCCGCCGGTGCAGGCGGCGGACGTCGCGAAACTCCGCAAGGCGACGGCGGCCGCGCGCTGAGCGCGGCTCCGTGCGGAACGAAGGCAGGCCGGCGTGCCTGCCGTCTACACCGCCGGGTGGTTGTCAGCACCGGCGGCTTTGCTCTTTCTGTCAACCGGCGCGCGGCCGTTCGCGGCAGCGCGCGTTTTATCGACGCAATGTAGGGGTGTCTGGATGGCTAACGTGACTTATACGGATACGCAACTGCTGATCGACGGCGAGTGGGTCGACGCCGCGAGCGGCAAGACGATCGACGTCGTGAACCCGGCGACCGGCAAGACAATCGGCAAGGTGGCCCACGCGGGCATCGCCGATCTCGACCGCGCGCTCGCCGCCGCGCAGCGCGGCTTCGAAGCATGGCGCAAGGTGCCCGCGCACGAACGCGCGGCGACGATGCGCAAGGCGGCCGCGCTGGTGCGCGAGCGCGCCGACGCGATCGCGCAGCTGATGACGCAGGAACAGGGCAAGCCGCTCACCGAAGCACGCGTCGAAGTGCTGTCGGCGGCCGACATCATCGAATGGTTCGCGGACGAAGGCCGCCGCGTGTACGGCCGGATCGTGCCGCCGCGCAACCTCGGCGCGCAGCAGACGGTCGTCAAGGAGCCGGTCGGTCCGGTCGCCGCGTTCACGCCGTGGAATTTCCCGGTCAACCAGGTCGTGCGCAAGCTGAGCGCCGCGCTCGCAACCGGCTGCTCGTTCCTCGTGAAGGCGCCGGAGGAAACCCCCGCATCGCCGGCCGCGCTGCTGCGCGCGTTCGTCGACGCAGGCGTGCCGGCCGGCGTGATCGGCCTCGTGTACGGCGATCCGGCCGAAATTTCGTCGTACCTGATCCCGCACCCGGTGATCCGCAAGGTCACGTTCACGGGTTCGACGCCGGTCGGCAAGCAGCTCGCCGCGCTCGCGGGCCAGCACATGAAGCGCGCAACGATGGAGCTGGGCGGGCACGCGCCGGTGATCGTCGCCGAAGACGCCGACGTCGCACTCGCGGTGAAGGCCGCCGGCGGCGCGAAGTTCCGCAACGCGGGGCAGGTCTGCATTTCGCCGACGCGCTTCCTCGTGCACAACAGCATCCGCGACGAATTCACGCGCGCGCTGGTCAAGCATGCCGAAGGGCTGAAGGTCGGCAACGGCCTCGAGGAAGGCACGACGCTCGGCGCGCTCGCAAACCCGCGCCGGCTGACCGCGATGGCGTCGGTCGTCGAGAATGCGCGCAAGGTCGGCGCGAGCATCGAGACGGGCGGCGAGCGGATCGGCGCGGAAGGCAACTTCTTCGCGCCGACCGTGATCGCGAACGTGCCGCTCGAAGCGGACGTGTTCAACAACGAGCCGTTCGGCCCGGTCGCGGCAATTCGCGGCTTCGACAAGCTCGAAGATGCGATCGCGGAAGCGAACCGTCTGCCGTTCGGGCTGGCCGGCTACGCGTTCACGCGTTCGTTCGCGAACGTGCACCTGCTCACGCAGCGCCTCGAAGTCGGGATGCTGTGGATCAACCAGCCGGCAACGCCGTGGCCGGAAATGCCGTTCGGCGGCGTGAAGGACTCGGGCTACGGGTCGGAAGGCGGGCCGGAAGCGCTCGAGCCGTACCTCGTCACGAAGTCGGTGACGGTGATGGCCGTCTGACGGTCGAGCGTCCGCCTGCGCGCCGCCGGTGGTGCGGCGCGCGTGAACGGCGCAGGTCGGGTATCGTGCCCGGCCTGCGCCGTTTTTTCTTGTTTTTCGCCTCGCCATGCCGTGGCGATTCACGGCATCGGCGAAGGCGCACCGAGGCTGTTCGCGATCCCGCGTTCAGTCCGGGAGCGCGACCAGCGCCGCAGTCTGGCCCAGCCAGTCGGCCGGATCGCCGCGATGGTAGATCTCTTCCGACGGCTCGATATTGTCGATGAATCGCTGGTAGATCACCGCCCGCCTGGCCGTGGCGATCGGTGCGAGGAGGGCGGCGGCGCGCACCGGGTCGCAGCCCGGCACCTTCGCCAGCCATTCGCGATGCCAGTGATCCTTGAGCGTCGCCGCGTAGTCGCGCGGAACGGCGTCGAGAAACGCGGACTGGTCGAGCAACGGGTGGCCGATGCCGCTGTCGCCCCAATCGAGCAGCGTGAGTTCCGATCGCGTGCCACGAAAATTGCCGGGATGGCAGTCGCCATGAACCAGCGTATTCGGCAATCCGCATGCTTCGATTCCGGCAAATCGTGCCGCGAGACCGCTGACGAAATGCCGTAGCGACGCACGTTCGTTGCGCGTCAGCCCTGCGCCGCTCCGTTCGACGACGTCGGCGATCTCGGCAGCCAGACCCGCGCCGCGCCAGTCGGGTAAGCGCATCGCGTGCAATGCGTCGACGCGGTCGATCCACGAAGCCTGTATGTCGACCAGCAGCGTCACCATGTCGAGCAGTTGCGGCAGCGCTGCGTCGAACAGGTCGTCGCCGGGGATCTCCGCGAGCAGGATGCGTCCGCATTCGTCATGCCCCAGCAGCGTCGGCACGCGTCGGCCGGCCAGCGCCGTGATGACGCGGCCTTCGTGTTCGAGGAAGGGCGGCACCACTTTCAGCCATGCCGATTGCGCCCCGATCGGGATGCGCCAGACGCTGGAGAGATTCCAGGTTCGGACCTGCACGGGTTTGGCGGTAGGCGACAGGCCGTGACCGGCAAGCACGCGCGCCGCCCAGCCGAGATCGGCCGCGGGGCCGCCCGGCCGCGCGTAACTTCGGCGCAGCGAATGGGGCTCGATGTTCCCTGCCCAGGATTCGGCCGCAACCGGTTCCGCAATCTCGGCCAGGTAGGTGACTTCGCCGCCGGGCGCCCGGTCGCGAACGGTTTCCAGCAGGCGCAGGATCGTCACGTCGACGCCATGGCGTTCGCGCGCGGCACGCACGACCGACTCGACTTCCTGCCACCACGGGACGGCGACCGGCATCGGCGGCAGGCACCCGACCACCGCGCCATCCGGCGTCACCAGCACCAGCCGCGCGACGCGCGGCGGCGGTTCCGCTGGATCGAGGGTCCCCGTCATCGTGCTCATTTCGCTCCTGACCGGCGTGGATTGCCTGTGCAGGGCGAGCGTATCCCAATTCGCGAATGCGCGGCTACGGGGGTTACGCGGTGACGCGACTCAGTGCCGGCTGCTGCCGCGATAGCTTTCCACTTCCGCGTCGTACGCCGCCAGAAACGCCTTGCCGAACACCGATGCGAAATCGTCCTCGATCGCGAACACCGTATCGCGATGGGTCGCCGCGTAGCGATCCCACATCCGCGCCTTGTACAGCGCCGGCACGCGCTTCTCGTACCAGCGCATCGCATCGTCGCGTTCGCGCAGCCGCTGCGGCGAAAAGCGCGTCAGCAGGTCCATCAGCGCGGCGCGCATGCCGGCGACCATGCCGATCTGGTGCGCGTGCAGATCCTGGAACGCATCGCTGACCGCGCTCTGCGGCGACATGAAGCCCGGCAGCGGCAGCCCGAACATCTGCCGCAGCACGGCGCCGCCGTCGGGCAGCAGTTTCAGCGGGTTGTTCTCGCGATCGAGCAGCATCGTCATGTGCGCCTTCACCTCGCGCTTCAGGATGCTGCGCGACGACAGCAGCTCGACCGTGCCGTTCGCGAACAGCGCCAGCAACTGGCCCGCGATGTAGAGCTGCTCGGCCGACCACTGATGCGATTCGGCGGCCGTGTCGAGCCCCGCGCCTGCGAAGAACGCGTTCAGCAGTTCGTCGGGTGTCGGCGGCGCCGGCGCGCGCGCGGCATGCGGCACCGGTTCGTCGGCCGGCCGCGCATCGGCGCGCGCGGCCGCCGGCTGCACGCGCACGTGCTGTGTCCACTCGGGTGCGTGGTCCGCCTGCGTCGCGGCCGACGCTTCGCGATCCGCATTGCCGCGATCGGCCGACGGCGCCGCGCCCGGCGCGCCGAGATCGGCCGACGACTGCGCGAACAGGTCGAGCGGATCGGTCGACAGCTGATTCAGGTCGCGCTGCGACGGCGCGGATGGCTCGGCCTGCCGCGCGGCACGGTGCGCCGGCTGCGCCGCATCGGCGCGGGCAGGACCACCCGGCCTGGCACCGGCGTCCGCAGCCTTGCCGCGCGGAGCGAGACGATCCTGGAGCAGCCCCCACAGCCGGTTGCCGGCGCTTTTCGTGTCGTCGCGCGAAGGCGAAGGCGAGGGGGATGGGGAGGGCGAAGGTCGCGACGCTGCGGTGGCCTCCGGCGCGCCGCGCCTGTCGACGTGCACACCGGTATCGGGCGCCATGTCGATGACCGGCGCGTCGCCGCCATCGTCGCGTTCGGCCCGCAGCACGTACGGGCCGATGCGGATGATGTCGCCGGTATTGAGCGGGCGCTCCTGCGCATAACCGACCGGCTCGCGATTCACCTCGATCGTCGACACGCTGCTCAGGTTCTTCAGCAGGCACGCATCGTCGCCGACCTGCAGCAGTGCCTGCAGTCGCGAAATCTGCCGCGTGTCGTCGCGCAGCACCAGATGGTTGTCGCTGGCCCGGCCGATGGTGCCGCCCGGCGGATGAAACACGACGGCGTCGTAGGAGTCGTTTTCGACCGGTTCGCCGGCATGTTCGATCACGATCAGTTGCATGTCTTACGTCGCTCGGTGGATGAAGCGCTCGCGTGGAAACCGGTTCGTTCAGGATGACGACGCATGTCTGCGGCGCGCGAACTCGAACGCGGGCCCCCAGACCGGATGCCCCTTCTCGGCGGGGGACAAGTCGAAGCGCGGGTTGAGGTCGAGAATCTTCGAGAACTCGGCGCGGCACGGCGCGACGCGGTTCGTCACGCAATAGCTGAACGCGAGGAGCTTGTGCGCGGCGACCTGCGTGTCGGTGTCGGCGCCGTCGATCTCCTTCGCGTGGCTCAGCAGCGCGATCGTGCGCCCGTAGTCGCCGGCGGCATACGCGGCGCGCGCGCTGTCGACCGTCGCATGCGCGGCCGACCGGGTCGGGGACGTGCTGCACCCGCCGGCCCCCAGCAACAAGGCGCCGAGGAAAAGCACGAGCGATGAACGGCCTTTCATTTTTGAAATAAAGTTTTGGCGTAATTGGACGGTGACGCACAAGCGCTGTTGGATTCTAGTGCCAATCATCGGCATCGATATCGCTGTTACGTTTTGTTTCAACTGGCCGATCCGATTCCGTTTGAATCTGAAAATAGACTACGAATTTCAGTGCTTGTTAATCTTAAAAAACGACCTATAGTTCGCTGTGTTTTTTCGGATTCGTCAGTTGTTTGGTCAGCGCTCGTCAATGCACGAAAAACCGGACCGTCCGTTCGGGCGACACGAACAGCCTGGCACACCATCAGCGTCGCGAGCAGCCCTTGCCAGGCGGCCGGCCGGCTTGCGCCCCGCGCCCATCCGACAGGTGTCCACGCAATAGAACCGGGCCGCCACGGCGAACCGGTCGGGTAAGTGTTTTCGATTAATCACCAATCTCGATTCAATTACCTGTCGCCTCGATAATTCAACTTTCATAAACCCTGGATGATTTGTCCCGGCTTTTCACAAGAACAATCTGCCGGAAAAAATTTCAACGGAAGGATATGCCAATTACATAATTACCGGTCAATTAATTGTCCCTTTTTTAATCCGATCAACCGGTTCCGAACTTGGAAACCGGCGGATGGCTATTGGGTGGCGAGGGTGGAATATGCAATGGCGGTCGAGCAGTTTCATCGTATGGGGATGCGTCTTGCTGTTGCCGGGGTGCGGCGCGACGGAGCACGCGGCCGCGGTGCCGTATGCGATCACGGTCGACGTTGCGCCGGACGTCAACCCTGACATGAATCGCAAGCCTTCGCCGATCGTGCTGAAGGTGTTCCAGCTTCGCGCGGCGTCGGCGTTCGACAGCGCGGATTTCTTCTCGCTGCAGGACAAGCCCGAGAACGTGCTCGGTGCGGACCTGCTCGGCACCGACCGCGTGATCCTGCGGCCGGGCGAATCGCGCACGCTGCACTATCGCGGCAATGTCGAGGCCGGCGCGATCGGCGTGATCGCCGAATACCGGATGCTCGAGAAGAACCGCTGGCGGCTGACGGTGCCGCTGCCGCGTGCGAAGCAGCTCAACCTCTACAAGTTCTGGCAGACGTCGCCGGGCGAGCTGAAGCTGTCGGTCGCGGTCCGGAACGGCGGCATCGCACTGAACGACGCGCGGGGGCGCCCATGACCGAACCGACGATGTCCGCGACGCCGGTCGCGGCACTCCGCCAGCGCGTGGTGTGGACCGAGGGGATGTTCCTGCGGCCGCAGCATTTCCAGCAGCTCGAACGGCACTGGGAACGCTACGTCGCGCTGCGCTGCCTGCCGCTGCAGGGCTTCTACTGGGGCTTCGACACGCTGGACCTCGATCGCGAGCAGCTCGCGCTCGGCAAGGTCGCGCTGCGCGCCGCGTCGGGCGTGATGCGCGACGGCACGCCGTTCGACCTGGCGCATCCGGACGATCTCCCCGAACCGCTCGACATACCGGCCGACGCGAAGGACCAGCTCGTCGTGCTCGCGCTGCCGCTGTGGCGCGGCGGCGGCGAGGAGGTGTCGTTCGGCGCGGGCGCCGGAAACGGCGCGAACGGCGCAACCGGTGGCAATGGCGCAAACGGCAACGCGGACGTCGCGCGCTACGTCGTGCGCGAATACGAAGTGGCCGACGCGAACGCGGTCGCGCTCGGCCCCGCGCTGCTGCAGACGGGGCGCCTGAACGTGCGGCTGATGCTCGAAGCCGAACTGACCGGCGACTGGCACGCGCTCGGCGTCGCACGGGTCGTCGAGCGGCGCACCGACGCGCGGCTGCTCGTCGACGACGGCTACATTCCGCCGCGGCTCGTCGCACAGCGCGATGCCGTGTTGCTGGCGTATGCGCGCGAACTGCACGGGCTGCTCACGCAGCGCAGCGAGGCGCTCGCGGAACGGCTGTCGGAGCCGGGGCGCGGCGGCGTGTCGGAGGTCGCGGACTTCCTGCTGCTGCAACTCGTGAACCGCTATCTCGCGCTGACCTGGCATGCGCAGCAGCACGTGTCGACGCATCCGGAAGCGTTGTTCTGCGACTGGCTGAAGCTCGCGTGCGACCTGAGCACGTTCACGGCGGCCGGCCGCCGCCCGCAGTCGCTCGCGGTCTACGTGCACGACGACCTGCGCACGAGCTTCGCGGAACTGATGACCGAACTGCGCCGGTCGTTGTCGACGGTGCTCGAACAGAACGCGATCCAGATCGAACTGCGCGACGCGGGCAACGGCATCCGCGTCGCGACGCTGGCCGATCCGGCGCTGCGCGACACGGCCGGCTTCGTGCTCGCGGTGCGCGCGGACGTGCCGGCCGACAGCCTGCGCGCGCGCTTTCCCGCGCAGGCGAAGCTCGGGCCCGTCGAGCGGATCCGCGACCTGGTGCAGTTGCAACTGCCGGGCATCACGATGCGGCAGTTGCCGGTCGCGCCGCGGCAGATCCCGTATCACGCGGGTCATACGTACTTCGAGATCGACAAGGGCAGCGACCTGTGGAAGCAACTGGCGCGCTCCGGCGGTCTCGCATTTCATTTCGCCGGCGAATTTCCTGGGCTCTCGATGGAGTTCTGGGCGATACGCGGGTGAGGGCGGGGCATCGCGATGAATACTTCCTCCGATTCGATCGCCACCGGCGCAGGCGGATTCGTACCGCCGAATCCGGGCGGCATGCATCCGGCCGCCGCATCCGGTACGTCCGGCGCGGCCGGGCCGACGGCCACGCAGCCGCGGCCCGGCCGCTGGGCCGCGAGCGGCACGAACCCGCTCGTCGCGGCCGCGAACCCGCTGCTCAACCTGGTGCCGCAGATCCGCTCGACCGTCCATCATCCGAACCCGGCGTGGCTGCGCGAGCATCTCGTCGTCGAGATCCGCCAGTTCGAGGCGCGCGCGCAGGAAGCCGGCGTGCCGTCCGAGGCGATCATCGGCGCGCGCTACTGCCTGTGCACGGCGCTCGACGAAGCGGCCGCGCTGACGCCGTGGGGCGGCAGCGTGTGGTCGTCGCACAGCCTGCTCGTGTCGTTCCACAACGAAACCTGGGGCGGCGAGAAATTCTTCCACCTGCTCGAACGCCTGTCGCAGCAGCCGCGCCAGCATCTCGACCTGCTCGAGCTGCTGTATTTCTGTCTCGCGCTCGGCTTCGAGGGCCGTTATCGCGTGCTCGACAACGGTCACGCGCAGCTCGACGGGCTGCGCCGCCAGCTCGCGCAGACGATCCGCTCGGTGCGCGGCGAATTCGATCCCGCGCTGTCGCCGCACTGGCGCGACGTCGTCACGCGCGATGTCGCGCGCCGTTTCGTCGTGCCGCTGTGGGTGTGCGTGGCGCTCGCGCTGCTGATCGGCTTCGGCGTGTTCGTCGGGCTGCGCATCGCGCTCGCCGGGCATTCGGATCAACTGTTCGCGTCGATCGACGCGCTGCACGTGCCGAAGCTGCAGCCCGCGCAGGCGCCGCCGCGGCCGGCACCCGCGCCGCGCATCGCGAAATTCCTGGCACCCGAGATCGCGGCCGGCCTCGTGTCGGTGCGCGACGATGCCGATCGCAGCGTGATCGTGCTGCGCGGCGACGGGCTGTTCAAGTCCGGCTCGACCTCGGTGATCGACCGCTACGTGCCGGTGCTCGCGCGCGTCGCCGATGCGCTGAACAAGGTGCCCGGCAACGTGCGCGCGACCGGCTATACCGACGACACGCCCGTGCATACCGCGCGCTTCGCGTCGAACTGGGACCTGTCGCGCGAACGCGCGGAAGCCGTGCGCAGCATGATCGCCGCGCGGCTCGACCATCCGGAGCGGCTCGCGGCGGAAGGGCGCGGCACGCTCGATCCGGTCGCATCGAACGATTCGCCGGCGAACCGTGCGCTGAACCGGCGCGTCGAGATCACGCTGCTGCCGGCGCCCGGCAGTGCCGCCGTCGGCGCGACGCAGGGGGCCAATTAATATGAACCAGGCTGTCGCGCGTTTCGTCCGGCCGTTGCCGTCGCGGGAGATCTGGACCTTCGCCGGTCTGGTCGTACTCGCGTGCTTCGTGTGGCTCGCGGGCCCGTTGTTCGCGTTCGCCGAGTTCCGGCCGCTCGAAAGCGGCTGGGCGCGCGGGCTGACGATCGCGGTGCTGTTCGCCGCGTGGGGCGCGCGCGTCGCGTGGCGAAGCTGGCGCGCGGGCCGCCTCAATGCGCAGTTGCTGAACCAGTTGCGCGAGGCCGTGCCGGGGCCGGCCACCGCCGACGATCCGGCGAAGGCGCAACTAGACGAACTGCGCAGCCGTTTCGACGAAGCCGCGACGCTGCTGAAGAAGGTCCGCTTCGGCCAGGCCGATGCCGTGCGCAAGGGCCTGCCGCGCTGGTTCGACCGGATGTCGCGCCAGTATCTGTACCAGTTGCCGTGGTACGTATTCATCGGCGCGCCGGGCTCGGGCAAGACGACCGCGCTCGTGAATTCCGGGCTCAGCTTTCCGCTCGCCGAGCAGTTCGGCCGCGCGGCGATTCGCGGCGTGGGCGGCACGCGGCACTGCGACTGGTGGTTCACGAACGACGCGGTGCTGATCGACACCGCCGGCCGTTATACGACGCACGAAGGCAACCGCGCACTCGACGAAGCCGAGTGGAAGGGCTTCGTCGACCTGCTGAAGAAATACCGCACGCGCCAGCCGCTGAACGGCGCGATGCTGACGATCAGCGTGGCCGACCTGCTCGGCGCGTCGGAAGCCGAACGCACGCAGCACGCGATGGTGCTGCGCAAGCGGCTGCTCGAACTGCGCGCGCAGCTCGGCATCCGTTTTCCCGTGTACCTGCTCGTGACGAAGGCCGACCTGCTCGCGGGCTTCGCCGAGTATTTCGGCGGCTACGGCCGCGCGGAATGCGCGCAGGTATGG
The DNA here is from genome assembly GCA_023529015.1 of Papaver nudicaule. NCBI lineage: Eukaryota > Viridiplantae > Streptophyta > Magnoliopsida > Ranunculales > Papaveraceae > Papaver > Papaver nudicaule. Next base: position 111,041 of record JAJJMA010222915.1, read on the forward strand.
GGCTTCACGTTCCCGCTCGCGCAGAGCGAGGCACCCGGTTTCGACCTGCGCGCGGCATTCGACCGCGAATACCGGCTGCTGCACCAGCGGCTGAACGACGGGCTGCCCGAACTGCTCGCCGCGCAGACCGACGCGCACCAGCGCGAAATGACGTACCTGCTGCCGCAGCAGATCGCCGACTTGCAGGACATGCTCGGCCAGTTCGTCGCCGAAGTGTTTTCCGTATCGAGCTACGAGCCGATGCCGATGCTGCGCGGCGTCTACCTGACGAGCGGCACGCAGGAAGGCACCGCGTTCGATCGCGTGATGAGCGGCATCAAGCGCTTCCTGAAGATCGAGGGCGTGCCGCCGGTCGCACAGGTCGGCTCGACCGGACGCAGCTTCTTCCTGAAGTCGCTGCTGCAGGAGCACATCTTCCGCGAAGCCGCGCTCGCCGGCAGCGACCTGCGCTGGCATCAGAAGCGGCGCGTGCTGCAGATCGCCGGTTACGTGCTGCTCGCGCTGGTCTGCGTGGCCGTGCTGGCCGCGTGGCTGCGCAGCTATGCGAACAACCGCGCGTATCTCGACCAGATCGCCGCGCGCGTGCCGGCCGTCGACTCGCAGATCGCCGGCGCGAAGTTCTCCGGCGCGGCCGACATCGCCCGCCTGCTGCCCGTGCTCGACGCACTCGGCGGTCTCGCGAACGCGGGCGGCGTCGACCTGCAGCATCCGCCGCTCGCGTATCGGTGGGGGCTGTTCCAGGGCGAGAAGATCGACGAGGCCGTCGATGCCGTGTACCGGCGCGCGCTCAACGACGTGCTGCTGCCGATCGCCTCGAGCCGGATGGAGGCCGCGCTGCGCGACGCGCGGCCCGACGAAACCGACTACGCGTATGCGGCGCTGAAGGCGTACCTGATGCTGTACGACAGCGCGCACTATGATCCCGCGTTCGTGCAGGCCGTCGTCGATCTCGAAATGGAACGCTCGCTGCCGCCCGATTTCTCGCCGGCCGAACGTTCCGCGCTGCGCGCGCATCTCGCCGCGCTGTTCGGCAACCGCGTCGCGGTGTCGCCGTATCCGATGAACGAGCGGCTCGTGGCCGACGTGCGCGACCGGCTGCGGCAGGTGCCGTTCTCGCAGCGGCTGTACCGGCAGCTCACGCGCACGCTGCGCCCGGCGACGTCCGCGTTCGACTTCAGCGTCGCGCGCGCGGTCGGCCCCGACGCGTCGCTGGTGTTCCGGCGCCAGAGCGGCAAGCCGCTGTCGGAGGGCGTGCCGGGCCTCTATACGCGCAACGGCTATCGCAACGTGTTCGCGCCGCGCCTGACCGGCGAAGTCGAAGCGTACGGGCGCGAGGAAGTGTGGGTGCTGAACCTCGGATTGTCGGAGATCCCCGGACCGAACGACGCGGCCGCGTGGGCGCGCGATATCCGCCAGCTTTACCTGAACGACTACCTGAAGATCTGGGACGACTATCTCGCCGACATCAAGCTGCAGCGCACGGCCACGCTCGCGCAGAGCATCCAGGTGGCGCGCGCGCTGTCGTCGGCCGATTCGCCGCTCACGCGGCTGATGGGCGCGCTCGCGCGCGACACCGCGCTCGGCGATGCGCCGGGCGGGGCGCGCAATCTCGCGGCGCGTGCGCAGGACAAGGTCGACGAGGCACGCAGTTCGCTGTCGCAGATCTTCGCGGGCCAAGCCAGCGACGCGAATCCATCCGCGGCGGCGCCCGCGAGTCCCGAGCAGGTGGTCGACAGCCACTTCGCCGGGTTCCGCGCGTTCGCGCCGGGCAGCGGCGACCAGGCGCAGGGATTCGACGCGGTGCTGAAGTCGATCGATGCGCTGTACACGTACCTGACGGCCACCGACGACGCGCTGCGCAGCGGTGCGCAGCCGCCGCCGTCCGATGCGCCCGCGCGGCTGCGCGCGCAGGCCGGCCGCCTGCCGACGCCGTTCCGCGACGTGCTCGACGACCTGTCGAACGTCGCGAACGGCAGCGTCGCGACCGTCGAGCAGCGCAGCGTCGCGCTGCGGGCCGGCGCGAATGTCGGCGATTTCTGCCGGCAGGCGATCGCGGGCCGCTATCCGTTCGCGCGCGGCTCGTCGCGCGACGTCGCGCCGGCGGATTTCGCGCAGATGTTCGCGCCGGGCGGCCTGATGGACGATTTCTTCCAGAAGAACCTGCAGTCGATCGTCGATACGACGTCGCACCCGTGGCGCTTCGCGAACCGCAATGCGGACGCCGATCCGGCGGCCGCCGCGATGCTCGCGTCGTTCGAGAAGGCCGCGGTGATCCGCGACGTGTATTTCGGCGGCGGCGCGCGCACCGCGCAACTGAAGGTGCAGATCCAGCCGCTCGAAATGGACCCGTCGATCACGGAGATGGTGCTCGATGTCGACGGGCAGATCGTCCGCTACGCGCACGGCCCGCTCGTGCAGAGCGCGGTGGACTGGCCGGGCCCGCGCGGCAGCAGCCAGGTGCGGCTGCAGGTGGCGGGGCAGGCCGGCGCGGCCGACGGCTTCACGACCGACGGGCCGTGGGCGCTGCACCGGCTGTTCGACCGCGCGGCCGTATCGGCCGGACGCGGCTCGGACCAGATGATGGCGCGCTTCACGGTCGACGGCAAACCGATCGTGCTGCAGGTGAATGCGGGCAGCGTCCGCAACCCGTTCAGGCTGGCCCAGATGGAGTCCTTTACATGCCCTCCGAAGCAATGAGCCCCACACCGCCGCTCACGAGCAGCGCCGGCGACGCGCCGGCCTGGTACGGGAAGATTCCCGGCGCCGGCGACTTCGTGAACAGCCGGCTGCCGCATGCGCTCGCACTGTGGTGGGAACGCTGGCTCCAGCAGGGGATGGCCGCGATGCGCCAGCGCGGCGCGGACGAGATCGAACGCCATTACACGGTCGCGCCGGTCTGGAATTTCCTGATCCCGGCGGGTGCCGGCGCGTCGTGCGTGCAGCCGGGCTGCCTCGCGCCGAGCTGCGACCGCGTGGGGCGCTACTACCCGGTGCTCGTCACGCTGCCGATGCGCGCGGCCGATTACTGGAGCGGGCTGCCGGACGCCGCCGACGCGTTCTACTGGCAGGTCGGCCATGCGCTGCTCGACGCGATCCGCCATGCGCGCGCGCCGGGCGATCTCGAGCGGACGCTCGAACGCGTGCGGCTCGTAGCGGGCGGCGGCGGCAGGTATGCGGAACTTGACGGCATGCCGGCGACGCTGCAGGAACAGCCGGCGCCCGCCGCGTGGCCGGGGCTGTCCGGTTATTTCGATCCGCACGGCGGGACCAGCTTCTGGTGGACCAACCGCGCCGACGGATCGCCGCTGCGCACGCATGCGCATACGGGCACGCCCGACAACGCGCTGTTCCTGACGCTGTTCGGCGGCGGTTAGCGGCCCGGCTGACGGTCGGCGAGGTGGACGGATGGGACGTGGTTTCGAGAGGTGGACATGAAGGACGCTGGATCGAGAGACAACGAGTACGACACGGCGACACGCGGCGACGCATCCGAATTCACGGTGCGGCCGCTGCCGCTCGGCCATCGCCTGGGCGAACTGCAGCTCGACGAGGTGCTGGGGATCGGCGGTTTCGGGATCGTCTATCGCGCGTTCGACCGCACGTTGCGGCGCGCGGTCGCGATCAAGGAGTACATGCCGTCGATGCTTGCCACGCGCGGCGGCGACTACACGGTGTCGCTGCGTTCCGAGCGGTTCGCGCAGGCGTTCGACGCGGGGCGCGGCGCGTTCCTCAACGAGGCGCGCCTGCTCGCGCAATTCGACCATCCGGGGCTCGTCAAGGTCCTGCATTTCTGGGAAAGCCACGGCACCGCGTACATGGTGATGCCGTTCTACGAGGGGCGCACGCTCAAGCAACTGCTTGACGGCGGCATGCGGATCAGCGAGACGCAGTTGCGCAACATCGTCGGCGCGCTGCTCGGCGCGCTCGATACGCTGCATCGCGCGCAGTGCTTCCATCGCGACGTCGCGCTCGACAACGTGCTGATCCGCCCGAACGGCAGCGCGATCCTGCTCGACTTCGGCGCGGCGCGCAAACGGATCGGCGATCTCGTCGACGACGGCGCGATGATGATCAAGCCCGGTTACGCGCCGATCGAGCAGTACACCGACGATCCCGCGTTCAGCCAGGGGCCGTGGACCGATCTCTATGCGCTCGGCGCGGTGATGCACGCGATGATCGCCGGCGAGTTGCCGCCCGCGGCCGTCGTGCGCAGCATCAAGGATACGTACCGGCCGCTCGTGTCGCGCGAGTTGCCGGCCGGCGAGGTGTACAGCCCGGCGTTTCTCGCGGCCGTCGATCATGCGCTGCAGTTGCGGATTCCGGATCGGCCGGAATCGGTCGCGGCGTTCGCGGCGGAGCTCGGGTTGCGGGACTTCGACCGGACGGGCGGTGGGTATGGCGCGGCGGTCGTGCCGACGGTGGGGGATGCGGGCAGAAGCGGGGAAGGGAAGGGTGAGGCTTCCGTGGCTTCCGCTGCGTCGAGCGCCGCGTCGGATGCTGCTTCGTCGGCAATCGGCGACGGTAGGACCGCTGCGGGCAAGGCTGCGTCGGATGTGCAGTCGTCAAAGGCCGACCGTCCGGACGACGTGTCGACACCAACGGATCCCGCATCTGCCTCGTCTGCCGCGTTCGGTTCCAAGCCGGGGACCGGTGTGCCGTTAGCGCCGAAGGTGGCTGCGCAGGACGCTGCGATTGCGGCTGCGGGCGGGTTGGCAGCGTCCGCATCGTCCGCATCGCATGCTTCGCAGCCGGCGGCGAAGCCGGTTGAATCCGGTGCGCCGAACGGAAACGCCGAGCGTGCAAAGGAACCGCCCGCTGCAAGAACCGACGCGCGCGACGAAACAGATACGCGATCCACACCTGGCGACGCAGACATCGGCAAGCGCAGCGCAGCGGATTCCGGTAACACGAACGGGAACGCGTTCGCAGCTGCCGGCGCCGCCGGCACGACCGTGCCGCATCCCGCCGCATCGTCATCGTCATCAGGCGGCGTATCTACGCAGATCGGCACTCAACGCAGCCCGGCACCCGCCGGATCGCGCAACCGCCGCATACCGATCTACGTCGGCAGCGCGCTCGTCGCACTGATCGCCGTTGGTGTCGCCGCGACCTATCTGTCGCGTCCTGCGCGCGTCGCCGACGAAGCCGCGCCCGGCGCAAGCCAGCCGCTTGCCGGCACGTCATCGCCCGCCAGCACGCCGGACACCACGCTGGCCCAGCACGGACCGACACCGACCGTCGTGCCGCCGTCGAGCCCGCCGGCCGGATCGTCGGCGCAGGTTCCGCCGCCCGTCGCCGCCGCGCCAGCCAGTACGCCGGCCGTCGACGCCACCGCTATCGCGCCGCAGGTCGCGACCACCATCACGAACCCGCCTCCAGCGCAAGCCGGCTCCCGTTCCGCCATCGCGCCTGCGGGCAGCCTCGACGCGTCGGAGCGCGTCGTCAACGTGCCGCCGTCGGAAGCCGTCGCATCACCGGCGACCACGCCAACGCCGGCACCCAAACCGCCATCGGAAGCCGAAACGGCCATCGCCGCCGTGAACGTGCTGCCTGCCGAGCCGCGCCCGCCGAAGACGCAGGAAACCGTCCAGGTGCGCTTCAACGTGCAGCCGTGGGGCGATGTGTACGTGAACGGTGCGCGGCGCGGCGCGAGCCCGCCGCTGCGCTCGGTGTCGCTGACGCCGGGCGTCTACCAGATCGAGATCCGCAACGGCTCGCTGCCGCCGTTGCGCCGCACCGTGGCGATCGACTTCGGCAGCAAACCGATCAATATCGACTATGCATTCGAATGACGTCAGCCAGGCGGCACTCGCCGCCGCCGCGCTTTCCGCCAAGTCGCCGGGCCTGCCGGCGGCGACGCCGCGTGCCGACCTGATCGGCCGGCTGCTCGCGGACGTCGCGCCCGATGCGCCATGCGGCGCGAACCTCGAATACGACGCCGAGTTCCTGCAGTTGCAGGAGCGCGCGACGCCGCGCGCCGAGCAGCAGTACGGCGACACCGTGATCCCGGCCGAGGCGCCCGACTGGGGCGCGGTCGAGCGGCTCGCGCTGGCGCTGTCCGCGCGCACGAAGGACCTGCGCGTCGTCGCGTATCTCGCGCGCAGCTGGATCGAGCAGCACGGCATGCCTGGCTATGCCGACGCGCTCGCAGTCGTCGCGAACCTGCTCGAGCGCCGGTGGGACGACCTGTATCCACGGCTCGACGCTGACGGCGAACCGGACCCGACGCCGCGGATGAACGCGCTCGCCGACGTGGCCGGCGCGCACGACTGCGCACGTGCCGCACGCCGCCAGCCGCTGTTCGACGGCGGCCCGAGCGTGCGCGACGCCGAACGGCTGCTGGACGGCCGCGACGAAACCGGTAGCCGTGCAAGCCTGATTGCCGCGCTGTCGACCGTGCGCGACGACGGCACGACGGCGCTCGACGCGGCGCGCGTCGCGTTGCAAGCGCTGGATACGATCCGCGCGATCGTGACCGACAAGCTCGGTCGCGAATGGGCACCCGATGCCGGCGATGCGGAGAAGGCGTTGCAACGGATCGTGCGCGAAGTGCCGGTACCCGAGCCGCAATCGGGCGCGCCGGACGGCGCGGTTTCCGCGCAGCAGGCCGCGTCCGGAGACGCATCGCAGGCCGGCACCGCACCGGTTGCGCCGGCAACCATGTCGAACGCACACGCGTGGCGCGATGCGGAGGTCACGAGCCGCGACGACGTGCGGCTCGGCCTCGACAAGATGTGTCGTTATTTCGAGCAGCACGAGCCGAGCCATCCGGCGCCGCTGCTGCTGCGGCGCGCGCAGCGGCTGCTCGCGCTCGATTTCTACGAAATCATCCGCGATCTCGCGCCGGAGAGCTTGCCGAAGCTGGACCTGCTGAGCGGCGAGCGAAGCGAATGAAACGAACCGAACGAAACGAACGAAACGAACGAAACGAACGAAGGAAACCGCCACGCGGGCGGCGGCAACGTACTGCGCAACCTGATCGACGTGAAGGAGTGGACGATGACTGACAGAACCAAGGCAGCGGGCAGCGGACAGAAGTTCATCGCGCGCAATCGGGCGCCGCGCGTGCAGATCGAGTACGACGTCGAGACCTACGGCGCCGAGCGCAAGGTGCAGTTGCCGTTCGTGATGGGCGTGATTTCGGACCTGGCTGGCAAGCGCGCCGAACCGCTGCCGGACCTGCCGGAGCGCAAGTTTCTCGAGATCGACGTCGACAACTTCGACGAGCGGATGAAGTCGGTCGCGCCGCGCGTCGCATTCCAGGTGCCGAACACGTTGACGGGCGAAGGCATGCTCAACGTCGACATGACGTTCGAGCAGATCGACGATTTCTCGCCGGCCGCGATCGCGCGCAACGTCGACGCGCTGCGCCGGTTGCTGGAAGCGCGCACCGAGCTGTCGAACCTGCTGTCGTACATGGACGGCAAGCACGGCGCAGAACAACTGATCGAACGCGCGATCAACGATCCCGACCTGCTGAAGACGCTCGTGCGCAATCCGCACGAACCGGCACAGGGCAGCGCTGCGACCCAACCGGAGGCCCGCGATGAATGATCCCGTCCAATCCCGCGCCGACACGCGCGACCTCGCGCCGCCGGCCGTCGCGCACGACGAGTTCGCCGCGCTGCTGCAGAAGGAATTCAAGCCGAAGACGGCCGAGGCGCGCGAATCGGTCGAGCGCGCGGTGCGCACGCTTGCGCAGCAGGCGCTCGAACACACGGTCGGCATGACGACCGACGCGTACGGCAGCGTGAAGCAGATCATCGCGGAGATCGACCGGAAGCTGTCCGGGCAGATCAACGAGATCCTCCATCACGAGGATTTCCAGACACTCGAAGGCGCATGGCGCGGCCTGCATTACCTCGTCACGCACACCGAGACCGACGAGCTGTTGAAGATCAAGGCGCTGCCGGCGTCGCGCAACGAGGTCGCGCGGATGCTGAAGCGCTACAAGGGCGTCGCATGGGACCAGAGCCCGCTGTTCCGCAAGATCTACGAGGAAGAGTACGGGCAGTTCGGCGGCGAGCCGTTCGGCTGCCTCGTCGGCGATTTCCATTTCAACCACAGCCCGCCCGACGTCGAGATGCTCGGCGAGCTGTCGAAGATCGCGGCGGCCGCGCACGCGCCGTTCATCGCGGGCGCGTCGCCGGAACTGATGCAGATGGATTCGTGGCAGGAACTGTCGAACCCGCGCGACCTGACGAAGATCTTCCAGAACACCGAATACGCGGCGTGGCGCAGCCTGCGGCAGTCGGAGGATTCGCGCTACGTCGGCCTCGCGATGCCGCGTTTTCTTGCCCGGCTGCCGTACGGCGCACGCACCAATCCGGTCGACGAATTCGACTTCGAGGAAGACACCGACGCCGCGAACCACGACCGCTACACGTGGGCGAATTCCGCATACGCGATGGCCGCGAACATCAACCGCTCGTTCAAGCAGTACGGCTGGTGTTCGTCGATCCGCGGCGTCGAATCGGGCGGGGCGGTCGAAGGGCTGCCGAGCCACACGTTCCCGACCGACGACGGCGGTGTCGACCAGAAATGCCCGACCGAGATCGCGATCAGCGACCGCCGCGAGGCCGAGCTCGCGAAGAACGGCTTCATGCCGTTCGTGCATCGGAAGAACTCGGATTTCGCGGCCTTCATCGGCGCGCAGTCGCTGTACCAGCCGGCCGAGTACCACGACCCCGACGCGACCGCGAACGCACGGCTGTCCGGCCGCCTGCCGTACCTGTTCGCGTGCTGCCGCTTCGCGCACTACCTGAAATGCATCGTGCGCGACAAGATCGGCTCGTTCCGCGAGCGCGACGACATGGAGCGCTGGCTGAACGACTGGATCATGAACTACGTCGACGGCGACCCTGTGAACTCGTCGCAGGAAACCAAGGCGCGCAAGCCGCTCGCGGCCGCGCAGGTGGTCGTCGACGAGGTCGAGGACAACCCCGGCTACTACACGTCGAAATTCTTCCTGCGGCCGCACTACCAGCTCGAAGGGCTCACCGTGTCGCTGCGGCTCATCTCGCGGTTGCCGACCGCGAAGGCGGCGAACGAGTGAGCGGAACAGTGTGCAGAAAGCGGCATTCAACACGGCATTCAACCTGACCTCGCACCGAAACGGAGACGGCAATGGGCGTAGCAATGTTTATGAAGGTGGACGGCGTGACCGGCGAATCGGCGGACGCGCAGCACAAGGGCTGGACCGACATCCAATCGTTCACGTGGGGCGCGAGCCAGCCGGGCGCGATGGCGAGCGGCAGCGGCGGCAACGCGGGCAAGGCGAGCTTCAACGATCTCGTCGTTGCCGCGTACATGGACAAGGGCGCGCCCGCGATCATCAAGAACTGCGCAAACGGCAAGCACCTTTCATCGGTCGAGATATCCGCGTGCAAGACGGGCGGCACGCAGGTCGAGTTCATGCGCGTGACGCTGCAGGAGGTGCTCGTCACGTCCGCGCAGGTCGCGGGCATCGATCCGGGCGACGTCGCCGACCGGCTGATGATGCATTACGGCTTCCAGGCCGCGAAGGTGAAGAAGCAGTACTGGCAGCAGAACGACAACGGCGGCAAGGGCGCCGAGGTGACGGTCGGCTGGAACATCAAGGAAAACACCGAGATGTGACGGGTCGAGCAGGCATGGAGACGACGATGGACGACCCGCGACCCCGCGACGGCCGGGACGGTAACCTGCGCGACCGGCTGCAGCCCGCGCTGCTCGACCGCCTCACCGACGACGCGCCGCAGCGCGCGGCCGAAGCGCCCGGCGCGCAATGGATCGGCACCGAGCGGCTACGCGCCGCCGTGCTGCGCGATCTCGCGTGGCTGCTCAACACGCGCAATGCCGAGGACGGTTTCGTCGACTGGTCCGCGTTCGCGCACGCGCAGGCGTCGGTGCTCAACTACGGGATGCGGCCGCTCGTCGGCAAGCCGATGTCGGGCGTCGAGCGGATGTCGGTCGAGGCGTCGATCCGCGATGCGATCGTCCGCTTCGAGCCGCGCATCGCGCCCGACAGCGTCGAAGTCCGTAGCGTGCTCGACGCGCCGGGCGGCCGGGCCGGCGAACGGCGCCACAACGTGCTGCTGTTCGAGATCCGCGGCACGCTGTGGTCGATCCCGCATCCGCTCGAATTCGTGCTGCGCTCCGACCTCGATCTCGAGACCGGCGCGATGTCGCTGCAATCCGTGGCGGGGGCCTGACGCGATGGATACGCGCCTGCTCGACTACTACAACCGCGAACTCGCGTACCTGCGCGAGCTCGGCGGCGAATTCGCGCAGCAGTTCCCGAAAGTCGCCGCGCGGCTGCGGCTGCACGAATCGGGGCCGCCCGACCCGTACGTCGAACGGCTGCTCGAAGGCTTCAGCTTCCTCACCGCGCGCGTGCAACTGAAGATGGACGCCGAATTCCCGCGCTTCACGCAGGCGCTGCTCGACGCCGTGTATCCCGGCTATATCGCGCCGCTGCCGTCGATGGCGATCGTGCGGTTCGCGCCGATGATGAACGAAGGCAGCCTTGCGCAGGGCTGGCGGCTGCCGGCCGGCACCGCGCTGCGCGCGCGGCCGGCCGCGTCCGAGCAGCCCGCGTGCGAATTCCGCACCGCGCACGACCTGACGCTGTGGCCGCTCGAACTGACCGATGCGACCGTCACGGGGGCGCCGTCGTGGTTGCCGCGCGGCGCCGTCGCCGCACGGCAGGACGTGCGCGGCGCGCTGCGCATCCGGCTGAAGGCACGCGGCGGCGCCAAACTCTCGCAGTTGCCGCTCGACCGGCTGACGTTCCATCTCGCGGGCCCCGAACGCGACGCGCTGCATCTGCTCGAACTGATTGCCGCGCATGCGCTCGGCGTCGTGTGCCACGACCCGGCGCAACCGCCGCGCTGGCTGCATACGCTCGACGCCGACGCGATCGTCCACGAGGGTTTCGATCCGGCGCAGGCGATCCTGCCCGATGACGGCCGCAGCTTCCACGGCTACCGGCTGCTACGCGAGTATTTCGCGTTTCCGGCGCGCTTCCTGTTCTTCAGCATCGGCGGGCTGCGCGCCGCGCTCGCGCGCGCGACCGGCGACGAATGCGAGCTGACCGTGCTGTTCGATCGCCACGACGCAGCGCTCGAAGCGGCCGTCGACGCGCGCCACCTCGCGCTGAACTGCACGCCGGCCGTGAACCTGTTCGCGCGCCGCGCCGACCGTATTGCGCTGCAGCCGGGCGCGCGCGAGCATCATGTCGTCGTCGACCGCAGCCGGCCGCTCGACTACGAGGTCTATGCGGTGCAGCGGCTCGCGAGCGAGCAGCGCGACGACGGCCAGTCGCGCGAATTCCGGCCGTTTCACGCGTCGTTTGCCGGCGACGACGGCAATCATGGCGCGTACTACACGGTGCGGCGCGAGCCGCGGCTGGTGTCCGCGCAGGCGCGCGCGAACGGCACACGCACCGGCTACGTCGGCAGCGAAACCTACGTATCGCTCGTCGACAGCCAGTGCGCGCCGTACGACGAAACGATGCGCTACCTGTCCGCCGATACACTGTGCACGAACCGCGATCTCGTGCTGCTGCAGCCGCCCGGCGATGCGAACACGTTCACGCTGCGCGTGTCGGCCCCGGTCGAGCGCATCGTCGCGATCCGCGGCCCGTCGCGGCCGCGTCCGCCGATCGCCGACGCGCAAACCGCGTGGCGCTTGATCCGCCATCTCGGGCTCGCACGCCACACATTGACCGATCTCGACGACGACGAGGGCGCGCATGCGCTGCGCGAACTGCTCGGCCTGCACGCCGACCCGGCCGATGCCGCGATGCGCCGGCAGATCGACGGCGTGCAGCGCGTCGCGTTTTCGCCGGTGTTCCGCCGGCTGCCGGCGCTTGGGCCGTTGATGTTCGGGCGCGGCGTGCAGGTCGACGTGACCGTCGACGACCACGCATTCTCCGGCGACAGCCCGTTCCTGCTCGGCGCGGTGCTCGAACAGTTCTTCGCGCGTCATGTGTCGATCAACGCATTCGCCGAATGCGTGCTGACCAGCGCACAGCGCGGCACGCTCGCGCACTGGCCCGCGCGCATCGGCAGGCGGCCTGCGATATGAAACGCGACACGTCATCCGGCGCTCCGCCGGCCGCCGAAGCCGCACGCCGCGATGCGTGGTGGGCACGGCTGCGGGCCGCACCGCACGGCTACGACCTGTTCCAGGCGCTGCGCTGGCTTGACGCGCTGTCGCCCGGCCGCGCGCCGCTCGGCCATGCCGCGCGGCCGCGCGACGAACCCGTGCGGCTCGGGCAGCAGCCGTCGCTCGCGTTCGCGGCGTCGATGCTGGCCGGCGTGCACGAGAACGGCACCGCGCCGCCGCGCATCGCGATCCACGGTTTCGGGCTGTTCGGGCCGAACGGGCCGCTGCCGACGCACCTGACCGAATACGCGCACGAACGCGCGGCGCAGCACGACGACCCGACGTTTGCCGCGTTCGCGGACCTGTTCCATCACCGGTTGATCCTGCTGTTCTACCGTGCGTGGGCCGACGCGCAGCCGACGGTGAGCCTCGACCGCCCAGAGCGCGCACGGTTCGACGGCTATATCGCGAGCCTGATCGGGCGTGCGGCGCACGGCGACCGGCCGGTTGCGCAAGCCGGTGCCTTGGCCACGGCAACCGCCGACACGCTCGCGCCGCATGCGCGCTATTTCCATGCGGGCCATCTCGTGCGGCACACACGCAACCCGGAAGGGCTCGTGCAGATCCTGCGCCGGCATTTCGGCGTCGATGCGCGCATCGTCGAGCACATGCCGCAATGGGTTGCGATCGAGCGCTCGCAGCGCTGCACGATCCGCGCGACGCGGCCGACATTGCGCGTCGGCGCCGTCGCGCTCGGCGTTGCGGTGCGCGATGCGCAGTCGCGTTTCCGGATCGTGCTCGGCCCGCTGTCGCTCGACGCTTACCGCGGCTTCCTGCCGGGCGGCCCGCACGCACGGCAGCTCGCGCAATGGGTGCGCGAATACGTCGGCATCGAGTTCGACTGGGATGTGCAGCTCGAACTGGCGGCCGACGCGGTGCCGGCGATCGCGCTCGGCGCGCCGCAGGGCATCGGCCGCACCGCGTGGCTCGGGCAGCGGCTCGAACCGGGCCCCGCGCGCGACCTCGTCGTCCGCTACGACGTGCGTCGCGGCGGTGCGCCGCGCGCCGACTTTCATCGCGAAACCGCCTAAACGGGAGCCGTCATGTCCGATATCGGCCGCGTCAATCTGTTCGGAAAACTGAATCCGTTCCTTTACGAGACGCTCGAGCAGGCGACCGGGTTCTGCCGGTTGCGCGGCAATCCGTACGTCGAGCTTGCGCACTGGTTCAAGCAGATCCTGCAGCGGCCCGACGGCGACCTGCAGCGCGTGTTGCGCCGCTTCGACATCGACGCGGCCGCGATCGACCGCACGCTGGTCACCGCGCTCGATCGGTTGCCGCGCGGCGCGGGCTCGGTGTCGGACCTGTCCGTGCACATCGACGACGCGGTCGAACGCGCGTGGGTCTATGCGACGCTGAAGTACGACGCGACACGCATTCGCGGCGCGATGCTGCTGCTCGCGATCCTGAAGACGCCGCAGTTGCGCAACGTGCTGGTTGCGATCACGCGCGAATTCGAGCGCATCGTGCCTGATGTGCTCGCCGACGAACTCGAATCGATCGTCGAAGGCTCGCCGGAAGCGCAACCGGCCGGACCTGTTTCGAAGGCCGGCATCGGCGGCGACACTGCGGTGCGCGGCGCAACGGCGGCCGAAGGTTCGGCGCTCGCGCGCTTCGCCGTCGACCTGACCGCCCGCGCGCGGGCCGGCGAGATCGACCCGGTCGTCGGGCGCGACGCCGAGATCCGCCAGATCGTCGACATCCTGCTGCGGCGCCGGCAGAACAACCCGCTGCTGGTCGGCGAGGCCGGCGTCGGCAAGACGGCCGTCGCCGAAGGTTTCGCGCTGCGGATCGCTGCCGGCGACGTACCGCCGTCGCTGCGCGACGTCGCGCTGTACCTGCTCGACATCGGGCTGCTGCAGGCCGGCGCGAGCGTGAAGGGCGAGTTCGAGAGCCGGCTGCGCGGCGTGATCGACGAAGCGATGTCGTCCGAGCGGCCCGCGATCCTGTTCATCGACGAAGTGCATACGCTCGTCGGCGCGGGCGGGGCGGCCGGCACCGGCGACGCCGCCAACCTGCTGAAACCCGCGCTCGCGCGCGGCCTGCTGCGCACGATCGGCGCGACCACGTGGTCCGAGTACAAGCAATACATCGAGAAGGATCCCGCGCTGACGCGGCGCTTCCAGCTCGTCCACGTGCACGAGCCGGAAGAAACGGCCGCGCTGACCATGCTGCGCGGCCTCGCCGCGAAGCTCGAAGCCCATCACCGCGTGCTCGTGCTCGACGACGCGCTGCAGGCCGCCGTCACCTTGTCGCATCGGTACATCCCCGCCCGGCAATTGCCGGACAAGGCGATCAGCCTGCTCGATACGGCTTGCGCGCGCGTCGCCGTCAGCCAGCACGCGGTGCCCGCGCCGATCGAGGACGCGCGCCGCCGCATCGACAGCCTGCGCGTCGAGCAGGAGCGGATCGGGCGCGAGTGCGCGCTCGGCACCGGCGACGCCGCGCGGCGCGATGCGATCGACACCGACATTTCGGCTGCACAGGCGCAACTCGACCAGCTCGACGTGCGCTGGCAAACCGAACGCAATGCATTGGCGGCGATCGTCGAATCACGCGCCGCGTTGCTCGACGACGATCCGTCGCGCGAACTCGACGCCGCCACGCGCGCCGATATCCAGGCGCACCTCGCGACCGCGCAGCAGGCGCTGGCCGACGTGCAGGGCGACGCGCCGCTCGTGCTGCCCGCCGTCGACACGCACGCGGTGGCGGCCGTCGTCGCCGACTGGACCGGCATTCCGCTCGGCCGGATGGTGCGCGACGAGACGCAGGCCGTGCTGAAGCTCGCCGATACGCTCGGCGAACGCGTCGTCGGCCAGAAGCACGCGGTCGAACTGATCGCCGAACGGATCCAGACCGCTCGTGCAAAGCTCGACGATCCGACGAAACCGCACGGCGTGTTCCTGCTGTGCGGCCCGTCCGGCGTCGGCAAGACCGAGACCGCGCTTGCGCTGGCCGACACGCTGTACGGCGGCGAGCACAACGCGATCACGATCAACATGAGCGAGTTCCAGGAGGCGCATACCGTGTCGACGCTGAAGGGCGCACCGCCCGGCTATGTCGGCTACGGGCAGGGCGGGGTGCTGACGGAGGCCGTGCGCCGCCGGCCGTACAGCGTCGTGCTGCTCGACGAGATCGAGAAGGCGCACCGCGACGTGCACGAGATTTTCTTCCAGGTATTCGACAAGGGCTGGATGGAGGATGGCGAGGGGCGCGACATCGATTTCCGGCACACCGTGATCCTGCTGACGTCGAACGTCGGCGCCGATCACGTGATGCAGCTGTGCCGCGACCCCGAGCATCTTCCCGACGTGCAAACGCTCGCCGATGCGCTGCGCGCGCCGCTGCTCGACGTGTTCCCGGCCGCGCTGCTCGGCCGGCTGACCGTCGTGCCGTATTACCCGCTCACCGATGCGACGCTCGCGCGGATCGTCGCGTTGCAGTTACGGCGGATCGAGAAGCGGATCGACGCGCATCACGGCATCCGGCTGCACTGCACCGACTTGGCGACCGCGCTGATCGTCGAACGCTGCCGGACGATCGAATCCGGCGGCCGGATGGTCGACGCGATCCTCACGCATACCGTGATGCCGCGCATCAGCCGCGCGATCCTGCAAGCCACGCTCGAAGGCCGCACGCTGGCGTCGATCGAGGTGAGCGCGGCCGACGGCGAATTCGCTTACCGGTTCGACGAGGAGGCAACCACGTGAATCGCGTATTCACCCTCGACAGCCCGCACGGCGACGATCTGAAATTCCACACGCTAGACGGCAGCGACGAACTCAGCCGGTTGTTCGAATTCCGGATCGAGGCGCTTGCGGAGAGCCACAGCCTGTCGCTGAAGGACATGCTCGGCAAACCCGTGACGGTCCGGATCGAGCAGCAGGACCAGTCGACGCGCTACCTGAACGGCATCGTCGCGCGCGCATCGCTTGCCGGCAGGCGTGCCGAGCGGTACTACGGCTACGAGCTGGTCGTGCGCCCTTGGCTGTGGCTCGCGACGCGCCGCTCCGATTGCCGGATTTTCCAGAACAAGACCGTGCCCGAGATCGTGCAGGAGGTGCTGTCGACGTACGGCTTTCCGATCGAGAACCACCTCGCCGAATCGTATGTGCCACGCGAGTATTGCGTGCAGTACAACGAAACGGATGCCGCGTTCGTGTCGCGGCTGATGGAGTTCGAGGGCATCTATTACTGGTTCAAGCATGCAGAGGACACGCATACGCTGATGCTGAGCGACGCGATGTCGTCGCACACCGCGCTGCCCGGCTACGAGACGATTCCGTACATCGCGCGCGACCGCACGGCGATCGCCGACGAGGAACATATCGACGGCTGGCTACCCGCGCAGGAGGTGAGCATCGGCAAGCACCAGACGACCGACTACGACTATACGAAGCCGCGCGCCGATCTTTCATCGCAGAAGGTCGATCCGCGTGGTCACGATCACGATAGCTTCGCGTCGTTTGAATGGCCAGGTGGTTATCGCGACGATGCGCCTGGCGCGCATTACAGCCGCGTGAGGCTCGAGGAACAGCAGGCTGAGCATGAGCGGGCTAGTGCGGATACGGACGTGCGCGGTGCGGCGCCTGGCTATTTGTTCACGCTTGCGCATTGCCCGCGTGCTGATCAGAACCGCGAGTACCTGATCGTGCGGTGCCAGTACCGTTTTCAGGAGAACGCGTATGCGAGCGATCAGGGGGCGGAGGCTGTCGTGCATCAGACGATGATGCTTGCGCAGCCGTCGAGTTTGCCTTACCGGTCGCCGCGTGAGACGCCGAGGCCGCGTACGAACGGGCCGCAGACGGCGACCGTCGTCGGGCCTGCGGGTGAGGAAATCTGGACCGATCAGTATGGGCGCGTGAAGTTGCAGTTTCGGTGGGATCGGTACGGGCAGAGCAACCAGGATTCGTCGTGCTGGGTGCGGGTGTCGAGTCCTTGGGCTGGCGGTGGGTTCGGGGGTGTGCAGATTCCGCGTGTGGGTGACGAGGTTGTGGTCGATTTTCTGAATGGCGATCCGGATGAGCCGATCGTGACGGGGCGTGTTTATAACGGCGAGAAGATGCCGCCTTGGGGGCTACCGGGGAGTGCGACGCAAAGTGGGTTGCTGTCGAGGTCGTCGCCGGGCGGGACGACCGAGCATGCGAATGCGTTCCGGTTCGAGGACAAGAAGGGCGCGGAGCAGCTTTGGATGCATGCAGAGCGGAATTTCGATGCGGAGACGGAGGCCGATCATTCGCTTTCTGTCGGGAACAATCATACGCATACGGTCGGGAACGACGAGACGATGCAGGTCAAGAACAACCGGCAGAGGAGTGTTGGGCAGAACGAGACAGTGAATGTCGGGAAAAACCGGGTCGCGCAAATCGGGGTGGATGAGACGCATGGGGTGGGGGGGGAATCGCAGCGTGACGGTTGACGGCAATAGTTCGCATACCGTGACGAGGGGCAATCACAACCTGGCGGTGGTTGCCGGCACGCATGACGTTTTCGTCGAGGGGAACAGCACGCATGTCGTCGGCACCGGGTCGTATGCGACGAAGGTCAATACGGGAAATCATTCCGTCGACGTGCATCAAGTGGCGTCATTGGTGGCCGGTAAATACGTCGAGATGGGCGCAGGACAGAGCGGTGTGTCGATCAACAAGGAGAACGTCGGGGTTTTGATTGGTGGAACCGCTAGCGACGCGGGTGTCGCCATTACCGGGCAGGTTGGCGGCGTCGACATTGCCGGATACGACCAGGGTGTGAACATCTCCGGCTATGCGCAGGGCGTGTCGATTTACGGCGAGAACGATCTCAATCTTTCCGGCAAATCGAAGGCCAATCTTCAAGCACCGACGGTGAACATCGACAACGGTCAGGGCAGTTGCAACGTCAATGTCAACGCGACAAAGATTGTTCTGGCAACCGGCGGAGGCTCGATCACGCTCGACGGCTCAGGCGTGACGATCCAGGGGACGATTGCACACATCAATTGAATTCGGCTGGCGTTTGCCGGTTGCACGATTGCATTCGAAGCATGGGAGACATTCGATGGAACACGAATCGGATCAGATGATGGCAGACGAAGCGCTCGAAGCGGAAACGGTCGAGGCGCTGCGTCGGCTGTTCGCAAACGACGTGACACCGGATCGTACTCCGTCCGCGGAACGCCGCGAATCGTCGACGTTGATCGGCGAGGTGACCGATACGCATCATCCCGACGCGATGGGACTCATTCGCGTGAAGTGGTCGGAGCA
>JAJJMA010222916.1:0-30833 GCA_023529015.1 Papaver nudicaule
CTTTTTTATTATTACAATTTCTAAATTCTACAACAGTATCTTGAACACTCTTTGTGGGAACGAACCGTATTTGCTATTGTCTGAATCTGAACACCGTGCACTTGCGGTACATCTTTTAAAATTGAACAAGTTTTTGGCGCCGCTGCCGGGGAGTGATTGCAAAACACTCTTAGTTGATACTTGACTTTCTAGTCGTAGTTAGGATTTATTTTTCAGTATTTTTTTCTCTTTATTTTTAGTTTTTCTTTCAGTTTCCTTGGATATTTTTGTTGATTTGTTTGCTTCTTATAGGTACTTTTCTAAGTTCAAGGAGCAACAATTGGAATTCGTAACGGGCAGAAAATCAAGTGCTTAATTGCCTCGTAAAGCACTTGCGGGGTGAGTATTGGGTAAGGTTTTGTATACTTTGCTCGTGTTTTGTGCATGTCAGATAAACCGTTAGGTTGGGATATAAATCAGTGTAATCGTCTTGTTAGAGTCAACCTTACAGTCATGCCTGGAACCGATGATGAGGGTGAAAACCATCCACCAGTTAAAAGTTTGAGAGACTATATGTATCCTACTAAACTCTCTCAACCTTCATGCATAGATTTACCTGCTACCAAAGCCAACTATGAGATTAGAACCAACACCATTCATGCTCTACCCAATTTTTATGGGAAAGAAAATGAAAATACTTACTATCATGTTAGAGATTTTGAGGAATTGTGTGGTACGTTCAGAATTAAGGACTTAACTGAGGAGCATCTTAAGCTTAGGTTGTTCCCTTTTTCCTTGAAAGATAAGGCGAACTCATGGTTAGATGCATTAGCTCCTTCTTTGATTAAGAGTTAGGATGAAATGACTAAACTATTCCTGAATAAATTCTTTCCTAGGCATAAGACTACTTCCATTCGTCAAAAGTTGAATAGTTTTCAATAGCAAAATGGAGAATCTCTCTATGACTATTTGGAGAGGTTCAATGATCTTTTGCTGCAGTGTCCACACCACGGTTTTGATACTCCTAGGCTCACGTTGGTTCTTTACGAGGGATTAGATCACAAAACTATGACTATGGTAGAATCACTTTGTGGTGGTAACTTCACTAGTAAAAGTGCTGATGAGGGTTACAAATTTTTGCACGAGGTAGGTGATAAAACCCAAGAGTGGGAGGCTAAGGAGCCTGTTAGATCAACAACCAATAGTAGAGGTGCGCATAGAGTTGACATTCAGTTTGACTCTGAGGCCAGAATAGCATCTTTAACTAGAAGGTTAGAGTCATTAGAACAAACCACTAAGGCAAAACCTTTTGTTGAGTCAGCAGAGCCGTCCTTTTATGATGATGGTAGTGAGCAAGTCAATGCTCTCTATCAAGATAATCGTCGTAGATTCGATCCTTACTCAAACACATACAACCCAGGGTGGGCAAGGCACCCTAATTTTTCATGGTCTAGGGGTCATCAAGAAGTTCCACCTAATAATGCTATGAGTTTTCTGCAGAAATCTCCCATTCCTAGTGATTCTTCTAACCAAAGAACCCCTAGTTTGGAAGAGAGTCTAAGTATGTTTATGCAGACTACTTCGAGGTCCATTCAAAACTTAAAGCAACAGATGGGTCATCTTGCTAATAAGGTGAGTGAGCGAGACAAGGGTCAGTTCCCGAGTCAGACACAACCGAACCCTAAGGGTTCTTTTCAGGCAAGCGCACCATGTGCTAAGCTTACTGATCATGTCCAGGACGTTACCACTTTTAGAAGCGGCCGGGTTGTTGATAACCAGGTTAGAGATCCTAAGGAAACTGAGCGTGCTAGTGATACACCCGTAGTTACTGAGAGTACACCTTCTACACAAAAAGAAACAGATGAAAACGAGAAAGGTGAACCTGAAACTATTCATGTGCCCCGAGCCCCTTTTCCTCAGAGATTACTTCCCCCTAAAAAAGGAAACTATTATAATGACATCTTAGAGATACTCAAACAGGTTAAAATCAACATACCTATTATGGATGCCATTGAGCAAATTTCCTATTTATTGCAAATTCCTTAAGGATATGTGCACTAAGAAACGAAGGTCGGTTGTGCATAAGCGAGCTTTTCTTGCTGAACAAGTGAGCTTGATTATTACACAGAAAACTCCACCTAAGTACAAAGACCCAGGTTCCCCTACGATTGGTTGTACTCTAGGGAATCATAAGTTTGACCATGCATTGTTAGACTTAGGGGCGAGTGTGAATTTGTTGCCATATTATGTGTATAAGCAATTAGGAATTGGTGATATGAAACCCACTAATGTTACCCTCCAATTGGCTGATAGATCCATTAGAATTCCAAAAGGAGTGGTAGAGGATGTTCTTGTGCAAGTAGATAGTTTTATTTATCCCGTGGATTTTATAATACTAGACACCGAACCTGTAGCAGACCCTAGTGGACAGATTCCAATTATTTTAGGAAGACCTTTCTTAGCAACCTCTAATGCAACCATAAATTGTAGGAGTGGAATTATGGAACTCACCTTTGGTAGTTGGAGAATGGAAGTTAATATTTTTAATGTTTCACGTGCTTCCCATGATTCTGACTATGATTCCGTTTGTATGATAGATGAGATAGTTCATGATGTTTTTCAGGTGCTATTAGTGAAGTCAATGCCTTGTTATACTTCACACCGATGTTAGACACTAGTAGATGGAAGCCCAAAGTAGAACCTCTTATTCTGCCCGAGTCTCAACTTACCCCATCTGTTGAGAAAGCTCCAAAATTGAACCTTAAGCCATTGCCCGATACTCTTAAGTATGTTTACTTAGGTCCGTCAGATACATTACCTGTTATTATTGCTTCTAACCTTACTTTGGAACAGGAAAGCAGATCTATAGATGTTCTTAGAGAACATAAGACGGCAATAGGTTGGTCAATTGCAGATTTGAAAGGTATTAGTCCTAGCGATTGTATGCACCACATTTACTTAGAAGAGAATTCTAAGACATCCATAAAAATGCAACGTAGGCTAAATCCTCACATGAAAGAGGTTGTTAGAGAAGAAATCCTGAAACTGTTAGATGCGGGTATTATATATCCGATATCCGATAGTACTTGGGTCAGCCCTGTTCAAGTTGTGTTAGGAATCACCGTAGTCAAGAATGACAATAACGAATTGATCCCCACTCGGCAGACCACTGGGTGGCGAGTATGTATTGACTATAGGAAACTGAACACGGTCACGAGGAAAGATCATTTTCCTCTCCCATTCATTGATTAGATGCTTGAGAGGTTAGCCGGTCATAGTCATTACTGTTTCTTAGACGGTTATTCCGGTTACAACCAAATCCCCATAGCTCCTGAAGACCAAGAGAAAACTACTTTCACCTGTCCCTTTGGTACATTTTCTTATAGACGTATGCCTTTTGGGTTGTGTAATGCACCCGCTACTTTTCAGCGTTGTATGTTGAGCATATTTTCTGACATGGTTGAACGGTTTATTGAAGTCTTTATGGATGATTTTTCTGTTTTTGGTTCCTCTTTTGATGAGTGTCTCCAACATCTAACTCTTGTTTTAGTAAGATGCAGGGAGAAGAATTTGGTCTTGAATTGGGAACAGTGCAACTTTATGGTGCAATCAGGTATTGTATTGGGACACATCGTCTCGTCCAAGGGAATAGAAGTTGACAAAGCCATGGTTGATTTAATTTCTAACTTGAAACCTCCACGTAGTGTTAAAGAAGTTAGATCGTTCTTGGGCCATGCAGAATATTATCGACGTTTCATTAAGGATTTTAGTAAAATTTCACGTCCCTTATGCAATTGCTAGCTAAGGACACCACTTTTATCTTTGATGACACTTGTATTGCAACTTTTGAGAAGCTGAAATCTTTGTTAACTACTTCCCCTGTGATGCAACCGCCAAATTGGAGTCTTCCATTTGAGGTTATGTGTGACGCCTCTGATTATGCGGTTGGAGCTGTTTTAGGTCAGCGTAGGGATGGATCTCCTTATGTTATTTACTATGCTAGTAAGACCTTGAATGATGCACAATTGAACTACACCACTACTGAAAAAGAACTTTTTTCGATTGTGTTTGCTGTAGAAAAGTTTAGACCTTACTTATTAGGGTCTAAGATTATCATATTCTCTGATCATGCTGCACTGAAGTACCTTCTTTCAAAAAAGGATGTTAAACCTAGACTGATTAGATGGATTCTATTGCTATGGGAATTTGATTTAGATATTCGGGATAGGAAGGGTTCCGAAAATGTAGTAGCAGATCACCTTTCGAGGATTATTTCAGAGTGTTCTAATGATGTTTCCCCGTTGCTTGGAACATTCCCTGATAACAGTTGTTTGTTGTCTCTAGTTTTCCTTGGTATGCTGATATTGTTAATTATCTTGTTATCGGTGAATTACCTTCATATTGGTCGAAACAGGATAGGTCCAAGTTCTTACAAGAGGTTAGACATTTCTTTTGGGATGATCCATATCTGTTTAAGTATTGTCCTGATCAGATTACTCGCAGGTGTATCCCTGATGATGAGATTATGAGTGTGATAACTTTTTGTCATTCTTATGCATGTGGAGGCCATTTCAGTTCGAAAAAAACTGCTGCCAAAATTCTTCAATGTGGTTTTTATTGGCCTACTATGTTTCGTGATACTCACCAGTTTTGCTCGAGTTGTGACAGGTGCCAAAGGTTGGGAAGGATTACTCGGCGCAATATGATGTCGTTGAATCCCGTGCTGATAGTATAAATATTTTACGTATGGGGGATCGACTTCATGGGACCATTCCCTACTTCTTACGGTAATGTTTACATTCTGTTAGCAGTTGATAATGTTTCCAAATGGGTAGAAGCCATCCCAACCAAGACGAATGATCGCCATGTTGTGATTAAATTCGTTAGAGAACATATATTTTCTCGATTTGGTACCCCTAGAGCAATTATTAGTGATGGAGGATCTCATTTTTGCAATAGGTCTTTCAAAGCACTTCTTAGTAAGTACTCCATCACTCATAAAGTCTCTACACCTTATCACCCACAAACTTGTGGTCAAGTCGAAGTTTCCAATAGGAAAATTAAGCAAATACTTGAGAAAAAAGTGAATCCTAATTGTAAGGATTGGTCCGCACAATTATTGGATGCATTGTGGGTGTATAGGACTGCTTATAAGATGCCCATTGGCATGTCTCCTTATAGACTTGTTTATGGGAAGGCTTGCCATTTACCAGTTGAGTTAGAACATAAAGCCTATTGGGCGATTAAGGCCTTTAATTGTGACTTGTCTATAGCGGGGAGTCACCGTAAGCTTCAACTCAATGAGTTGGAAGAACTTAGGAATGATGCATATGAAAATGCTTAACTTTACAAAGAGAAAACTAAGAAATTTCATGACAATTCGATTAGTCGTAAGTCATTTGAAGTAGGGCAAAAAGTTCTCTTGTATAATTCTAGATTGCATTTATTTCCTGGTAAGCTAAGATCTCGTTGGACAGGTCCATATTTTGTTAAGGAAGTGTTCTCTCATGGAGCACTCGAACTTGAGAATCGAGAAACTGGTAATGTCTTTAAGGTGAATGGACAAAGAGTCAAACCATTTTTAGAGCTTATAAGCACCGAGGTGGAAACTGTCCACCTCGAGGATCCGGTCTATGAGGACTAAACAAAATTGCATGTTTGTATGTTGTATTTCATTGAATTTTTGTTCTTTCTTTTGTTGTTTTGTTTGTTCTTTTTGTAGATATACAGAGCTTATGCTTAATGGGAGTCAACCCATTCAATTTCGCTTTGTGGGAGTCAACCCACCCCATTTCTCACCATACTTGAATTCCATTGGACGAGTCAATCCACATTGAGGACAATGTTGAGTTCAAGTGTGGGGGAGGTAAGTTCTTTGTCTCTCTCTCTCTCTCTCTCTCTCTCAAAAAAAAAAATAAAAAATAAAAAATAAAAATAAAAATAAAAATCAGTGAGTTGATGGTGGTTCTTACTTCAATACAACAGCTACAACACTAATAGCAACATCATATGAAGAAGAGTGAAGTAGGAGAGTCATTTCTTTTGCTTACATCAGGTGCAAGCATAACACAAGGAACTAAAAATGGAGTGCATGGAAACGTGAAAACAGTGGGTGGTTTTAGGCCAAGGGTGCACATGCTACTTAGGGAGAACACATTTCATTGGTAACAATGGTGTAATTGCTTCATCAAGTTCTGTGGTAAAGGGTGCTGAATTATGAAGTGGTGCTGGTGTTTTAGGTGTAAAACAATAAAGAGAATCTGAGGGGTAAAGTGTGAAATGTGATGATGTAATAAAAGATTGTAATGGAATTCGAGAGGTCAAGATCGAACAAGACTCGCCTAAACCAAGAAATGGCCGTTCGAGTATTGCTTCAGTTACAAGAAGAGGATATAGGGTTGGTTTAGGGAGGGAAGCAGAGAAAGATGAGATCAGAGAATTGCTATGATTTTCTGTGATGTTGATGATATAGTTGCTAAATAAGAATGGATATTCAGTTCTCACTAGATATTGAATGCTGAATGAGAAGAGTTAACCAATTATCGATAAGATAGATTTATTATACTTGCACTGAATTAAACTGTTGAACTTATCTGTTCGTGTTGTTTCCAAACTGGTCGAGTGACCTATTTATAGCAATATCTTTCCAACTGATCTCGTAAGAAGTGGAAGAAGTGGAAGAGTGGGAGTGTGGAGTAAGTGGGGCAAGTCTTGCGCCTAATATTAGGGAAGAACAAACCGCCCACTTTCCCATCCCCTCTTTTCAGCAACGTTCACACGACTTAGTTTTCTTTCTCGTTAAGTGATTGAGCCGTTGCAATCACACGTGCCGTAGACCGCCAAACCAAAACCCTAAAGAATATCCCCTCATGTAACTTACTTGATTCTCGTAAGATTTGTTAAATATTTGTTAAGTCAAGGATGACTAGGTGCAAGTCGTACCAATTACTGGTAAACTCGGGACTTTGCGATAAGATAGAGATTTAAGCGATAAGCTTGAATATCTCTTTGAGATTTGGTCTAAGGATTGAGCCGGGCAATCGCCATTTAAACCAATGAGATAATTTTTAAGGGTTGAGCTAGCAACCGCCATTTAGATAGGATAAGATAAGTCTAAGGATTGAGCTATGCAATCGCCATTTAGACCGAGAGGATTTCAGCAACTCTCTGTGGCAATAATCAAGTAAATACGACTTTCGGTTTGCCATAAATCTGAGAAATTGGCTTGTGGCATGTAATGCACCAATTCTCTGAGTAATAAAGACATATGAACGTCCAAAATAATATAAGTCACAGCCATGAGCCATGATTAAGAATTATACCACTGATTTATAGAAGCAAGTCCATAATCAGGAAAAACAGACGAATGATGCTATCACAGCGTAGCCATCATCAAGAATGCATAAGCATTGCCAATATAAGACCTAAAGATAGGCCACAATAATTATAATAAGCCATGTTACATGGCATAATAATCTTATTGAGAAGTTAGGCATAGGACGCAAAAGATAAGCCATAACATTTATGTTATTTTCGGATTTCTGAACAGCTTGCATGTTATCCATTCATAAAATCACCCAGGCCAGCCTATATTTGATAAAATGCCGAATTTTTAGTATGTTGTAGGGAACTCACAGAGGAAAAACTTTCGTGAAGGAAGCGCCTCCTAATTGTTCACGGATTGGGCTGTAAAAATCGTGCATTGAAGAAATACGTGAGCTGCCAGATTTCCGAGCTCGATTAGGAAACTATAGTATTATGGACTAAATAAAATCCATAATCCTCTAGGATTTGGATCAGTGGGACCCATAAATAGAGGGGAGGCTAGAGAAAGATATACTCTAGCTCCAAAGGGGCAATGATAGCCGTGAGAGAGAAGAAGGCCATGGACCTTCATGAGTACAAGCAAGGGAAAACCGTAAGGCCTCCAATGTTGGCCAAGGCACGACTTTGGGCCTCCAAGATTTGGCCAAGGCATAGCCGTGGAGCTCCAAAATTAGGCCAAAGCAATAGCGTGGGTACCCATAATCAGGCCAATGAGGTGGCGTGGGCACCCAAGTGCCAAGGCAAGCTAAAGGTATGGATATCCAAAACTAGGGCGAGCTAAAGGCATGGATATCCAAAAGCTAAGGCAGGGATTGGCCGTGGGCCTCCAAGGGAAGGGGGCGTGAGCATGAGGATAAGGATTAGGCTTAGGTATTGCCGTGGATAAAGATTAGGCTTAGGTATGGCGTGAAGATAAGGATTAGGCCAAGGCGTGGCCGTGAGTGTGAGCGCAAGGAATGGCCGTGGGCCTCCAGGGGTTAGGCGAGGCAAAAGATGTGGATACCCAAAGTTAAGCCAAGCTAATGGCGTGGGCATCCAAAGCTAGGCCAAGCCAATGATGTGGGCATCCAAAACAGGGCAAGCTAATGCCGTGGATACCCAAAGTTAGGCCAAGCTAATGGCGTGGGCATCCAAAACTAGGCCAAGGCATGGCCGTGGATACCCAAAGCTTAGCCAAAGCAATGGCGTGGGCATCCAAGCTTGGCCAAGGAGATGGCCGTGGATACCCACCATCAGGCCAAGGATTGGCTGTGCATATCCAAATGCTAGTGGCGTGAATTGGCTAGGGTTTGGCTCGAGCATGGGCTAGGCTAACGCGCATGCGTAGGTATTTTTACGTATAGGCTAGGGATATGGACCATGCTACTAGGCTAGGGTCGTGAGATATCAAAATACAGCTAATGGTAATTAAATATCTTATCCCTATCATAAAATAAATTCATACCTTATCTCGAGCTATTCCAGGATGCCAGAAATTGATGCGAAATTACTCTTGTGACCTCCTCGCCAAAAACCACCATCAACATTAAGTCCCCTGCGCAGCATGGAACCGTGAATGTTCCAGGGTGAGCATAGAGTTGATGGACCAGCCGCATCTGCATCGAAGCCTCATCCACGAACATAGAATCCAAACAAGGCCTAAAGACCAAGCCTGCTTAAGAAATATCCAATCCTAATCAGGTTAGGACTTTCCCAAAACCGTGCGTGTGTGATATATATATCACACAGATTTTCTCTTCTTTTTTTTACGTGAATGCTATCTCCCTTTTGAGCTTGTTCTTCCCCTTTTCATAAACACAGTATTTTTGTAGACTGGAAGATCATGATGACTGACAATGAATCCCATAGTTCTTCTCGTGCTGGTGATGAAGTTATATCTACTACAGCTGTGAAAGAGATCCCTCATGTCAACGATGAATTTGAAGTTCGCATGGCAAGTTCAGCTCGAGTTGCAATCTCCCAGGATCAAGCTAAAATTCTCCCAAGCAATTTTAATGCTCCAATGGCTATTACCCCATCACGGGTAACTCGCTTTTGCCTACAGAGAGGCGACTTTAGGGCTTCCAGTATCGTTTTTCGTTCTCCGCAGAAGCAAATTAACTCATGGTCTATGTATCTTCAGAATACACTTGACATCCCAGGTATTAAGGATATCTTTGAGGAGGCAGGAATCTTTCATGCTGTAAAGAGTTCGGATAATTCCTTCGTAATTAGAGATAAATGTGCTTTAGTTGCTTTTCTGACTCGTTGGTGTAGTGGTACAAACTCCTTCGTACTGGCATGGGGAGAGCTTGTAATTACACTGGAAGACGTAGCAGCGTTATTGAGACTCCCGATTGATGGAGAGCTCAGAATTAGCTTAAATGCAGATGAAAGGAAGGTGCAGGCCCAGTTAATCATCATTGCTGAAACCCTGAACAAGCATGGCGATGCATATTGTTAGGGCATTGTCCGGTCAAACCCACTAGCGTTGGTATGTCAATCTAGTTGTCAGTTTTAGGTGTCAAAACACAATTCTTGATTTAGCCTACTCAAGGTTTACTTCGGGTTAGGATAGAGGTAGTAGAGTTTAAAGTCGATCTCCACCCTTTGAAGATGAAGATGGAGAACACACGAAGACATCATCAAGGACTTCATCAACAAAGGTTAGTAAAGATTGAATTTTCCTTGAACTCTTGTTATTCTTATCTCTATCTATCGAAGTAATGAACTCACTATGTGGAACAATGCTTATGACGGTGAAATTACATCATTGTATATTAACCCGAGGAGATTTGGTCCATATGATCATAGTGAGGGCAACCTTTGACCTTTGAGTAGGTCTCCATGTTATAGTGAATGGAAATACGAATTCAACGCTTCAAGAATCACTTCATTCCGTTGTAAAACGAAGAAGTTATGAGTGATTCATTGAAACTGAAAAGCGTGGCTAAAAGCTGAATTCGGGAAAGGGAGAAGGAAGCTTCTGGAATCTTCTGGAACTTTCGGGAACGCTTTTCAAAAGTGTTGGGGTTCGCGAACCGCCACCTCGGGATTTACGATTAGGGTTTCCTGTCGTGTTTCTGAGGTCCATCTCCTGGCTACGATGGTCCACCTTCACACCTGTGTTGGGGTCCGTCCTGATTAGAGTTTTTCTACATTATCTTTCTTAAGAGATAAGTTTTGTAGAATATCTCCTAGTCAAAGGATAAGGTTATCCTTTCACAATTGTTATGAAACCAAAACTCTTAAATGAGGTAGTTATAATCTATCAAACTCTTGTTAGATAAACACTACTTGGTTTCTACAATAGAAAGGAGACTAGATTCATTGTGTGCAAGTTAAGCAAACTAGCTAACTTGTTGCACAAGGAATCTTAGCTTTATCCTTAAGCAACCATCACTATAAATAAGCATACATGTAGCATAACAAATCATCCCTGCTGGTGTGTGTGCTACATAAGGTTGTTCTCCGCTATTTCTGTTCTTCACGAACAAGGTGAGAATTACAAAAGACTTTACTTAGGGATTGTAAAGCCAAGTTTAACTATCTTTCTTCTTTAGATAGTTCTGAACTTGTATCATCCAGGTAGACCATCATAATCCTTGTCTATTCTATGGTCCTTCTCTTCTGCAATAAGGCCATTCAAGGATTATAGGTTGTAAAACCAGGATTGATAGATTCGATCTATATTGTATATCAACTTAGGTTGTTTTACATATAGGTTAGAGATTCTGCAAGATATCTCTAGGTTCTCTAGTTGTTCTTGCAAGAATACAATTAGGTCGTCACGGTTCTCGTGCAAACCCTAATTGTGTGTTTTTGATACCTGACCTTGTGAACGGTTCCTCAAAACACAAAACAAGTTTCCAAAACCTTGATTATATCTAAAGGGAAAATTGTTCTTTACGTATTCTCTGTCGAAAGACGGATTGAGTACAAAAAGCCTTTGACAGCGGTCAAAGCAACTCCTAGGCCTGTAACGGACGTCAGCTGGGGGAATCAAGTGCGTAGGGTCTTGCGGGATTCAAGAGGCGTAAAGAGTACAACAGTAGCTGATTCGCTTGGAGGGTGGAATCGGTCTCTTCTACATTCCAATCCGAAGTCTGATAGTAGGTTAGTGTTTGTAGACAGTTAATACTGTGTGGTGTTCAAACTGGACAAGGTCCCGAGGTTTTTCTGCAAGGCAGTTTCCTCGTTAAAAAAACTTCTGGTGTCTTGTGTGCTTTTACTTTCCGCATTATATTTTTGATAGTATAATTAAAGCAACACAAGTTGTACGTTATTCATATCCTGACGTTGATTCCAAATCTTGAATAAAGATTTACAGAGACTTGTCTTTGTATGAATTGATCACTTGTGATCACAACTCAGGTTATACAGATTTGGATATTGAAATTCAATTTGTCCATATCTGACCATAAGTCTCACAAGTCCAAACGAAAAGTTGGTAGTATTTCGGTACCCCTTCTTTTTCACATATGCTTCGTGGATGATGCACTAGACAAAATCCAGTAATGACGGCGCCTCAGTGTTGTCCATTGCTGCATTTCTCCTGCTCTGGTTATCAAAGGACGTCTTTGAAGATCTTCATGATTACAAGAAGTTGAAGCCTACGCTTATTCCGTACGCCATAACATTGGCTCAAGGTACTCCTGTTCCTATTGGCTCTTTATTCCTTGGTACTTTGTATACCCATCTTTCTACTTTGTCAGCAAACATGAAATCGTCGAATGGTGCTGCAAAGATTGAGACATTTGTACCAACGAATTTCGTACAAGCTTGTATGTATGAGCATTACCCTGGCTATGCTCCAAAATTGTCTTCCAAAGACAAATATTTGTCAGACCAGGCTCGGATTGTTCGCTGGATGAACAAGCCACTACACGAAATCCAGTTTTTACCAACAGCAGCATTAGTCACGGTTTGCATTTCAGCAACGGGCATACGCTGTTGGGAAGCTCGTAACGTCTTCAATGGTTACTGAAAATGCGATATGTTACAGTGCTCCGTGTTTTTGTTGGTGCAATTACCCGCCTACCCTCAATATTTCGGTGAACTTCCTAAGTTAGCCTCGACTTTTCTTTTCCCCGCCCAACTTTTGGTGTGATGAAATTTCAACCCCAGCAGCGTAACAGAACCTGTTTTTTATCTCAACGGAATTCTGTTGAATAACATTTGAGATAAATTTTGAAAATCAGAAAACAATAAAGAAAAATCACTGAAAATGAATTCATTTATTTTGTCCGAGTTTTGGTGATAGGGTAGAGAAAGAAGTTAATGTGTCTAGCTGAAAACAGTTGAGACATAACTTTTATTCGTCTTCACCTCCACGGATTTCATCGCCTAACATTCAATTCCTTTCCCTTTTTTTTTTAGCGGATAATCCTTCGTTTGAGTCTGAGTTTCAGCTTAAGAAAACATCATCAACATCATTCAATCAGTTACTTTTTATCTGAACCTCGATTTGATATTAGTTTAATTATCAAATCGATTTCTCATAGAGTTATTGATTGAGATTTGGAATTTGAATCTGAGTTCATTCAGCAATTAGGTATTTCACTGATTTAAGAGGAATCTGAGTTCATTCAGCAATTAGGTATTTCACTGATTTAAGATTCATTTATTTATGTTAATTTCAAATATATGAACATCAATTGAATAACTGAATTCATCCAGCAATTACATATTTCCCTGATTTAAAATTAGAGTATGATTATCTACATCTTTTCAGATCTGTATTTGGTTATAGATTTTTTGCTGATTTGTATGTGTGGTTTGTATGTGAAAGTTTATGATTGTTAGTATTTGTATCTTTAGTCTATGAACTTGGTAACATGAAGCATATTTCAATTTGGTAATGTAGGTGTTTTTACCTGCAAAAACAAGTGTACCGTCTCTGGGTACTTTCGTAGTGCTCGGAGATCAAAGTCGAACAAGGCAAGCCTAAACCAAGGATGGCCGTTCCCACCTTGCTTCGGTCACAGAGAGGATAGAGGTTGGTCTAGGGAGGGAAACAACGAAGAAACTTGAGATCAGGTTGAGGATGTGTTTTGGGTGTAAGAGTTCAAGATCTCCGTCGTGAAGTCGACTGGAAATCTCCAAGGCTAGAACGTATTTCGATTCTCAGGTGTTTTCTCTGAGGCTCTTGGTTTTTTCTCTGTGTTCTGAACGTTTCTGATGTTCTTAATGTTCTGCCTTGGAAAATATAGGAAGACTCTATTTATAGTTTGAACTCACCCTGATCTCTCGACAGAGAAAGTGGACTTCGTGGAAGAGTGGAGGAGTGGAGGACATGCGTTGGTTTCCGTAACTGCCTGAGTTGTGTGGAACATGCCCACTCGCGCCATCTTCTCGTAACTGCCCACTATCTCCATCAGTTTCTTTCAACTGCCGTAGACCGCCAGACCAATACCCCTAAAGTTATCCCCCCATGTGATGTTTTGATATCTCGAGCGAGTGATACGCGGATATTGCGTAGTTGAGTTGAGTAGAGTAGGTTTGTACGACTGATTGTCGTGACCAACATGATATAGTGTCTCATGGACACAAGTATAGGAGTGGATTTGGTCTTTGGCCAAGGTCATAAGTGCTTGATGGCGCTTTGGCGCTAGTTAAGGTGGCGCCATGGCCTTGGTCTTTGGCCAAGGCCAAATTGAAACTGCGTGTTTTGGCGCTAGTTATGGTGGCGCCATGACTCATGGCGCCACGGCCTTGGCCTTTGGCCAAGGCCAGCTCATAACGTGTTTCTGGCGGGAGTTATGGTGGCGCCATGAATCAGTTCATAATGTGTTTTGACGGGAGTTATGGTGGCGCCATGATTCATGGAGCCACGGCCTTGGCCGTGTTTTGGACAGGCCAAACACTTGGCGCCATGGCCTTTTGGCCTGGGACAAATCTCTGTGGCACCATGGTTCATGGCGCCATGACCTTTTGGCTAGGCCAATTCTTGTGGCACCATGACTCATGGCGCCACGGCCTTGGCCGTGTTTTGGACAGGCCAAACACTTGGCGCCATGCTATGTGGCGCCATGGCCTTTTGACCTGGGACAAATCTTGGGTGGCGCCATGAATATGGCGCCTTGGCCTTTTGGCTAGGCCAATCCTTGCGCCGTGGCCTTGGGCTCTTGGCCAAGGCTAATTTCTTATGTATCCATGGTGGCTCATGGTTTGTGGTGCCATGCTATGTGGCGTTTATGGCTGGCCAAGGTCTACTTTGGGGCAGCATGTGCCTTAGTCGTGGTGTGAGTGCTTATGCTACAACACACCTGAGGTCATGGCGTGTTTATCCATGGTATGCTAGACCTTCCTGAACTTGGGATTAGGTCCGCTTAGGCCTATTTAGGCTGGTGTATGCTTCTCAGAGAGCTCTGGACCGGCCTGGAGCTTCAATATTCCTGAGGTTTGCACCGAGACTCGTATGTTGAGTCGTATTTAAGAGGAAATCCATGAGGACACGTCTCTGTTGATTCTTCACCGTGTACCATCAAGCGAGGTCTGGCTCTGAGCTGATCAATGGGTTTAATATGTTGGTGAGATCATTAGTACTGCCCTATGATATTACCCTCCCCACCGGAGTTATAAGAGAGAGCTCATTGAGAGTTTGTTCGGCTCATGGAATGGGTTGCATTCTGAGCTATAGAGATGAGCCTGAATAGGCGATTTCCTTGAATAAGACATGGTTTCGAGGGTGTTTTGACAATCTTGTCCCTCTCTCATATTTCACCATCTACAGAAAGTCCCCTGGTTAGTGTGGAACATAAATGTTTCATGCTAAGCACTCAGATGGTGATGACAATGGTCTGAGGTTTTTCACTTAATACTAGCACATGGTCTCATGGAATGGATTAAAAGCAAACTCATATGTAAGTACGTATATGTTGCTAAAACAGGTTTTTCGGTTAACGGGACAATGGTGTTCCCGAGGCTCGGGCTTCTAGGTGTAGCCCCTACAGGCTTCGCAGGCCTATCCTCTGGTCGATTCTTGGCTCTACTTGACTAAGGAGCTCTTAGGGTTTCTAGACCCATATGGATGCGAGATCACGCTTTCGTGTTGTCGCTGGTGTTATTCGTTCATTAAGTTATTCGTGGCACCATAGGTTTCATGGGCCACGACCTTTGTGGCTCCGCAAGCTCTTGCGGTGCCGTGGCTTTTCTAGAGAAGGGGACGCTACGCTTAGTGAGGTCCCCAGTGTCATGCATGTGAATACATACATAGGCTAGGTCTTAGCCAAGAAAATGAAAAGAAGGGAGAGGTTTTACCCGTTTTAGCAGAGAACTTTTCCTCCTTCTTGTCATGATCAAGTCCTTGTTTCTCCTTGATCATCTCCATCTGGAGAATGGTTATGCAATTAGCTGGTTCCTTGAGCAGCGCCTCTGGTGCAAGCTTGGGTGGTGAATCCGTAGCGTTGAGTGAGGTGGAGCGCCGATGCTTTACGAGACAATGACCAATCCAGTGGTAATCGGTTGCAGTAGTTGGTAGAGAGATACGGGGAAGTCGATCGTATTCTTTTTTCTTGGTGTGGATTTGAGCGCCCTCCGTTTTTGGTGTAGAGCATGTGCCGTCCTGTCTCGGTATCCCCTCTACAGAGACTTCCCTCGCCGTCTTTAATGTGTAGTGGAGTTCCGGGAGGATATCAGCGCCATGAGGCGTTTCTCCATGAGATGTGGCGCCATGAGGTGTGGCTCCATGATGTGTGGCGCCCTGAGGTGTTGCTCCATGACCTTGGTAGCGTCGTGGATGCCGGTGCTACGAGCTTTGCACCATAGTCTATTCGTTGTAAACTCCGACAGTTCGCGTCTTGTGTGTCTCCTGATGTTTGCGCCATATATCTTGACTCACTGGTTGTATCACCACGAAATTTTTACACGTGGTAGTAGACATCCATGGGAGTGTTGTGTCCAAAAATCTTTTCGAGGCACCTCGTAGATTTTCTGCAGTACTCGGCGTGGTCTTGCACATGATTCCTGATTGCGCGTCTCACGTGTGCTGTAGTGTTCGTGTCGTATCTCCCCATCCCCTTGGTGGATTGGTACGAAATTTTAGTATGTGTTGGGAGACATACATAGAAAGATTGTATCCGAAAATCTCTCCAAAATCCCTTGTGGATTTCTCAAACCGGTAGTTTCTTTGCGACGGAAGTTGCTGGCGCAGGAAATTCTGACAGCTCTTCTTTTCTCCAATGTTCACGCCATATTTCTCAAACCACATGGAGTTATGGTATGAAATTTTAACACAAAGTTGTAGACATTAAAAAGGAGTTTGTGTATAAATTTTACCCAAGGACTCCTCACGAGCTCTCCGCAGCAACTGCTTTGGTTTAGTATGTAAGTTATGTCCACTTGCTTCGGTGCGCTTCAGATCTCTTACTGATCTTCCGCGTTGCCCGTTTTCGTGAAGGTTGTCGTACAGCGAATCTGGTACATAGTCGTGAGCACGCCTTTGTTTGTCTCCGGAGTAGGTTTGCTCCATGGAGACCCAAAATAAGATAATTTCTCCACAATATAGTTTACCGTACTTGGTTGGTAGCTCTAACGCTGAGGTTGTGGGCGATAGTGTTGCTTAGAGTTCTTCCCTTGAGTCTCCCTTCCTTCGAGAGATCTGTAGCGGGTAGTTCCATGTTGTATGGACATCTCTGGTCGAGTAGGCTCTTCCCATGATGATGAAGCGCTTTGGTAAAGACAAGGGAGCATCTGTTGTACTTCACGTTTCCTTTTGGGTCGTGGCAGCCAGTATTGCTATCGGTACTTGGTGGAGTGAAGAGCGATGGTGGCGAGGAGTCCCCAACTATGTTTTCTGATATCTTATCAGCGCCTCTTGTTGAGTTCGCCTTCCCTCGTGCAGACACATGTGCATTGGCCTTTCGAAGACGAGGAGGCAGAGTGTTCTCTCTAGTTGTTGAGACTCATCGGGTCGGGGTAATCCGGTTGCTCCTTCCTTATTCAGGCGTCTAATAGCTCCAGTACTTCAGTCCTCGTACTCTTCGCGGTTGTTGTTGCAGATCTGCATCTTGTGGTTGGGTCACGTTCTTGCTTGGGACCCTTTGAGTTGTATTGTGTTGATACTCTATCGTCTGGTTGTTGACGGGTCTCCTGTTATCACGGGCTTCTTCAGTCCTTGTAGCTTGGATCCTTTCCTGTCAAGACAGGGACGGCTGTGGTTGATCGTCTTGCGGCTTCGGAAGTTTGAAGTCTGAACTTCCTTCAATGAGGAGCATCCCATGAGAGAGGGGTCTTTCGGATAGGGAGGTTGGTGTGGACGAGATAGAGATGCACCTCCCCTTCTTGGTTCTCCAAGGGGTTACTCTTGGTCGAGTTTTGTCTTGAGAGTCCCAAACCCTGGAGTTCCTGGCTGGTTGCAGTGGTGACTCTGGAAGTCCCGTGTCTCGTCGTCATTCTCTTTCCGATGGTTGCAGCGCCGTGACTTGTGGCGCCATCACTCGTGGTATCCTAGATTGGGGCGTCGTGATTCGTGGCGCCGTGACTTGTGTTGTGATCCGCTTCGACCCATACTGTCACCTGAAGTTTTCAAAGCGAGCTTGAAGTCGTATGCTCTGGGTGTCTCACCTCTGTAGCTGGACTCTTCCTCTTATTCCCTTCGGTGATGGTACTCATGGGAGGTAAGTTGTTGTTTGTACGGCTCGTTGATGAGGTTGATGTCGTCGTCGGCATCACAAGCCTCTCCGCTTCCTAGGGGTCTGGCCCTCTCCGGTAGCGCTGGTGCAGGCGAGGCAAGTCTTTTGCAATTTTATGAAGGGCTCAGTAGATAAGGATCATTCCGCAGAGCTCCAGTGTCGGGTAAGGTTGCCGTACCAAGTGCAGGCTCTGCCAGTGGGGCTCCGGGGATTTCTGAGTCTCAGTACTCGGTGGTGTCGATGCTCCTCCTTTGGGGAAGGGGGCCTTCTACACTCTGTGTGGGCACGTTAGTCGGTGCTGGTGAACTGGCGTCGTCTCCTCCTCCGGGTTCTGGAGTGGTATCTTCAAATCGTCTTTTGCGGCGTATTCGAGTTGTGGCTCTCTCCATGTTGAGGTTCTCCTTGAGTAGGGACCATCTCGTCATCCTAGACGGGGATCGCCGCGGTGTTCGTATTAGCAGCAGATCTGGGAGTTCCTTTGGCTTGTGAACTTGTTGACGGTTTCGTGGTTAGAGTTTTGGGATGAGTCGAGACTTCAACTTGGGTCTTGATCCGTCTTTCCGGAAGATCGTCTCGACACTTGGCTGGTTCCTCCGAGGTTGGCGTCCTTGGCACTTCCTCTTCCTTTAGGGTGGTAGCATATGTAACTGCGTTCTCCCCCGCCTTTCGTTTGAGGTTGAACAGTTCTGCATATTCTTTGAAGTCTGGGATGGTCTCTAAGACTTCGGGTGGTATGTCGTGGGGGATGAGTTCACCTTCTCCTCGGAGCTTGTCCCGTACAATTCCAGACTCCGGAAGGGCTTTGATGGAGATTCTTATGGTTGTGCCGATGTCTACTGCCGGTTTTCAGGGTTTGTTCTCTCGAGTAGCTTTCCTCTTGGTGAGTCCCCGGTGACTCGATGAATGTAGGCTATCAAATAAGAGAGGGGTGGACGAAGTACCTTCTTGATCGAGTGGGTCCTCATCAACTCC
The DNA here is from genome assembly GCA_023529015.1 of Papaver nudicaule. Lineage (NCBI taxonomy): Eukaryota > Viridiplantae > Streptophyta > Magnoliopsida > Ranunculales > Papaveraceae > Papaver > Papaver nudicaule. Next base: position 18,891 of record JAJJMA010222916.1, read on the forward strand.
CCTAGGTTCTGCAGGCGCCTTGCTGCTCTTTTGTACAAAAGCTCCATGAACTCCAGAGGGAGTGTCTCCTGGTTGTTGTAGATCCATGGGCGTCCCGGCATCATGTCGCTCTCGAGGACTCCCTTAACAATGTGGAACTCCGCTATGGTTGGGATCGTGGCGATTTCAACGGGAAGGTCGATCCACCCGTAAGTGCGTACTTCGACCCCGTTAGGACCTTTGATGATGGGAGGGGGCATGGATGGCTCTGCTGCAAGGGATGTTAGCGTCTCTGAGAGTCTTGGCTGAGACGATGTTCACTGGGGATCCCGGGTCGATGAGCGTCTTCGAGAGTGGTTGTGAGACAGGCGGGCGGTTGTAAGGAGTCCCCAGCCTCGTCCTCCTGTTTGCGGCTCCTGTTTGGACATCGTCTTCTTATTGACTTCCTTGAAAGGTAGGCGTTTCCCTGCTAACACTATGTTGAGTGCCATGAACGTGTTTTTCCGTTGTGGTTTCGAGAGACAGAGAGTCTCGCATAGTTGGTACATTATCTCCTCCACTCTCTTATTCACCGGTTGCTCAGGGAACGTGAATGCTCGAACGGGTAGAGGATCTTGATATACTCCTTTGTTTCCTAGGTGCAATTACCGGGACTCCAGCTCGGCTTGGAAGATCTGCTTTAGGGTAAAGAAGTCCCTGGTAGAGTGAGTAGTAACTTGGCGATAGAGACAATACCTTAGGCTTGCTACCTCTTCGGTTGTAGGAGGGCGTTGAGTCGAAGGGAAGGGAGTTCGATTACCCCGTCCTGGATCCGAGTGTTTAGCAATTCTTAGTACCTCCTCCATGGGAAGCGGGTAGTCTGGTATCTCTGACCTGGCTTTCTGCCTCCGCATCTCCGGCTGTTGGGGTCCTCCCTGGTTCATGTTCTTGTTTGGGGGTCCCGGGGCTGAATTAGTGCGTTTTGGATGCGTACCTTCCGTGGCAGGGCCTTTTCTCCGTACTTCGTGCGGGTACGGTGTTCGATGTGGATAGGTAGCGCTACTTCTCTTTCTCGATTTCGTAGTAGCTTTTCCAAGTTGCTTGCCGTGAGGTCGTTTGGTGGATCAATTCCTTCTTGTCGTTGTTGCAAGTCCCCTTCCGGTATCGCGCTTTGCGCCGTTGGGTCTTGTGCTTGGTGCTCAGCGAGGTATTCTCCCGCTTTTCTCTTCCTGTCGTTGTGGAAGCTTCTTCAATGAGTTCTTCATGCTTTAGTCGTTGAGTCCTCTCCTTCAGCGTGGGTATTATAGAGGTGGACCTCGCTGCTGCCTCCTGGGGAAAGAAGAGGTGGTGTAGGCTCGAGGGGCTTCTCGGATTGGTTGGTTGTCGTTCTTGCGGTGTGCGGCCATAAGCGATTCGTCCCTCGTTCGGGTGCTGGTTCTTTCCAACAAAGCGGGTGCGGTGACGGACCTCTTCGCAGCTTCATGGGGTTCAGAGAAGGTCTGGAAGCGGAGGTTCTCTAAGAGGGCTCGGTATACGGGAATCGTTCCGTTGATGCAAGGCTCCACCAACTGCTGCTCCGTTAGTGGGGTGTTGGGTATAGCCGAGATGATAGGTGTTGAAGGGGAAGTTTCTTGGGTAACGGGCACGTTGAGTGTATTGCTGGATGTAGGTGGGTTGGTAGGTGCTGCGTTGGAGGCTACAACACCGTCAGTTGAAGAGTTGGGGTTGGCTTCGAAAGCAATGCGGTTGAGGGCCTCGAACGTGTCTATACGCTGTCCTTTCGAAAAGTGGAGGGTCGCACATAGTTTTTCGATGAGAAGAGTAGCTTCCTCCTTTGCAGATTTGGCGTAGGCGGTAGAGCTCCCGACGTGGATTGTTGTATTGAAGTGAGGTTCTTGCGCCGTCATCTCCCAGGGTAGACGCTTCTTCATAGATGACCTTCTGGGACCGAGAGAATGATCTCCCACTGTGGTCGCCAACTGTTTTTACCTGCAAAAACAAGTGTACCGTCTCTGGGTACTTTCGTAGTGCTCGGAGATCAAAGTCGAACAAGGCAAGCATAAACCAAGGATGGCCGTTCCCACCTTGCTTCGGTCACAGAGAGGATAGAGGTTGGTCTAGGGAGGGAAACAACGAAGAAACTTGAGATCAGGTTGAGGATGTGTTTTGGGTGTAAGAGTTCAAGATCTTCGTCGTGAAGTCGACTGGAAATCTCCAAGGCTAGAACGTATTTCGATTCTCAGGTGTTTTCTCTGAGGCTCTTGGTTGTTTCTGTGTGTTCTGAACGTTTCTGATGTTCTTAATGTTCTGCCTTGGAAAATAGAGGAAGCCTCTATTTATAGTTTGAACTCACCCTGATCTCTCGACAGAGAAAGTGGACTTCGTGGAAGAGTGGAGGAGTGGAGGACATGCGTTGGTTTCCGTAACTGTCTGAGTTGTGTGGAACATGCCCACTCGCGCCATCTTCTCGTAACTGCCCACTATCTCCATCAGTTTCTTTCAACTGCCGTAGACCGCCAGACCAATACCCCTAAAGTAATCCCCCCATGTGATGTTTTGATATCTCGAGCGAGTGATACGCGGATATTGCGTAGTTGAGTTGAGTAGAGTAGGTTTGTACGACTGATTGTCGTGACCAACATGATATAGTGTCTCATGGACACAAGTATAGGAGTGGATTTGGTCTTTGGCCAAGGTCATAAGTGCTTGATGGCGCTTTGGCGCTAGTTAAGGTGGCGCCATGGCCTTGGTCTTTGGCCAAGGCCAAATTGAAACTGCGTGTTTTGGCGCTAGTTATGGTGGCGCCATGACTCATGGCGCCACGGCCTTGGCCTTTGGCCAAGGCCAGCTCATAACGTGTTTCTGGCGGGAGTTATGGTGGCGCCATGAATCAGTTCATAATGTGTTTTGACGGGAGTTATGGTGGCGCCATGATTCATGGAGCCACGGCCTTGGCCGTGTTTTGGACAGGCCAAACACTTGGCGCCATGGCCTTTTGGCCTGGGACAAATCTCTGTGGCACCATGGTTCATGGCGCCATGACCTTTTGGCTAGGCCAATTCTTGTGGCACCATGACTCATGGCGCCACGGCCTTGGCCGTGTTTTGGACAGGCCAAACACTTGGCGCCATGCTATGTGGCGCCATGGCCTTTTGACCTGGGACAAATCTTGGGTGGCGCCATGAATATGGCGCCTTGGCCTTTTGGCTAGGCCAATCCTTGTGTCGTGGCCTTGGGCTCTTGGCCAAGGCTAATTTCTTATGTATCCATGGTGGCTCATGGTTTGTGGTGCCATGCTATGTGGCGTTTATGGCTGGCCAAGGTCGACTTTGGGGCAGCCTGTGCCTTAGTCGTGGTGTGAGTGCTTATGCTACAACACACCTGAGGTCATGGCGTGTTTATCCATGGTATGCTAGACCTTCCTGAACTTGGGATTAGGTCCGCTTAGGCCTATTTAGGCTGGTGTATGCTTCTCAGAGAGCTCTGGACCGGCCTGGAGCTTCAATATTCCTGAGGTTTGCACCGAGACTCGTATGTTGAGTCGTATTTAAGAGGAAATCCATAAGGACACGTCTCTGTTGATTCTTCACCGTGTACCATCAAGCGAGGTCTGGCTCTGAGCTGATCAATGGGTTTAATATGTTGGTGAGATCATTAGTACTGCCCTATGATATTACCCTCCCCACCGGAGTTATAAGAGAGAGCTCATAGAGAGTTTGTTCGGCTCATGGAATGGGTTGCATTCTGAGCTATAGAGATGAGCCTGAATAGGCGATTGCCTTGAATAAGACATGGTTTCGAGGGTGTTTTGACAATCTTGTCCCTCTCTCATTTTTCACCATCTACAGTAGGATGTTGGGGAATAAAGATTGGATGCTTGAAAAAGACCTATTTAGCCAAAAATATCGAGAAGGGGTTAGAGACTTCCTCAACTTTGCATCAGCCAATGGGGATTCATTTGGTTGTGCTTGCCCATGTAAGAAGTGTGCTAATGATTTTCGGCATCCATGGAAAATTGTTCGAAAGCATCTGTTCGAGGTGGGTATCTTGAGGACGTACAACACTTGGTACTTGCATGGTGAGGAATTGGTGGGTCAGAGTTCAACTAGTCGTTTTGTGGAGAAGGAGAAGGTTGCAGAAGAAGAAATGCGTGATTTCGACTGGGATGCTTATGCTGCTGTCAACTTTGGTCCTCATGCTGACCCTTATGAGCAAGTAGTCTGTGAAGAACAAGAGGTGGATATGGGGGAGCGTTATGCTAAGTACTCAAATTTGGCAGGGAAGCAGTTGCACCCAGCATCCGAAGGTATCTCAACCATCGGTGCTATCGTAGAACTGCATAATCTAAAGAAAACATATAAATTCTCTGGTCATTGTATGGATAGTTTGTTGATTCTGTTAGGAAAGTGGCTTCCTGGAAACAATTTCCCTAAAAACTATGATTCTACGAAGACGATGCTAAAGGATCTGGGGATGGAATGCAAGGCTATTCATGTTTGGTCGAATCATTGTATGTTGTATCACAATGCAGATAAAAATCTTCAGCAATGTCGAGTGTGCCAAGCTAAAAGATTTAAAGAATTCAAAGATTCCGACGGGAAGATGCAGGTGTCAAAAGAACCTATGTTAGTGCTAAGATACTTTCCTCTAGGACCAAGAATTGCGAAAATGTTCTTTATTCCTTGGATAGCAGCTTTCATGGATTGGCACAACCGAGCGGCAGTTTCTCGTCGTTATATGCGTCATCCGTGCGATTCACCTCAGTGGCGCAAGTTCAAGGAAAAATTCTCGGATTTTGCAGCGGAAGGCAGAAATGTTTACCTTGGAATATCGACGGATGGGTTTAATCCCCATGGCCAGTCGAATATAGGTTGGAGCTGTTGGCCTCTCATTTCTGTGGTTTATAATCTTCCACCTTCTTTGTGTATGAAGACTGAATTCCAAATATACAATATGTTGATACCTGGTCGCAAGTCACCGAGTGGAGACATTGATGTATTTATGCAGGTGTTTGTCGATGAATTAAAAACTCTCTTCAAAGACGAAAGGCGAATTTGGGATTCTTTCAGAAAAGAGTATTTTATCGTGAGAGTAACTCTAATGTTTGGGATTCATGATTTACCTGCTCTTGGTATTTTAAGTGGACGAACAGTTCATGGCTACAATGGATGTGTTGTCTGCGCAGAAAAAACTCGATGTACTCATATGGGCATAGGATTTAGGAAGGTAGTGTACACTAACTATCGGATTTTCCTCAAGAGCAGGCACACCTTTAGGGATGGGAAATTCTTGGGATTGGACAAAGAGGAGAGAAAGTTGGCGCCAAAGAGACTAACTAACGATGAGTCGCTCGAGTTGTTGAAAGATGTTCATTACATACCTGGTAAGACCCAAAAACGCAAGGCTGGTAAAAGAAAGAGATACGTGTCTGATGATGAGACTGAGACTGAGGTTGAGGATGATTATGAGTTAGAGGATGGTGGTATTGATCAGAGGGATAATTCTGGTTTGGAAACAGGTATTTTCAATAAGAAGTGTTGTTTTTGGGAACTTGAGTCGTATAGCAATCTGGGTATATTTCATTCTGTCGACGTGATGCACACGGAAAAGAACGTCATGGAACACATTTATCATGCTCTCTTTGATGATGGAAGTAAGGCTCAAAGGTTATGGAATAATCGTGATGAATTGCGTGAGAAAAAGCTCCACATTGGAGAGTGGAAAGCGAAGAAATTTAAGAATGTGGTAGTAAACACCCCGGTGTGGGTTTTGTCTAAAGAAGAGCAGAAATTTTTTTGCCAAATCATTAGAAATCTGAAATTCCCTTCAGGTTTTTGCTCAAACTTGAGCAACAATGTGAGTGGGGATAGGTTGCTGAGCTTAAAATCTCATGACTATCATATTTTGATTGAGTACTTGCTACCTGCTCTGCTTCAACATGCCTTTCTTGGACATAAACACCTTCGAATTGCACTTCAGCAAGTCAGTTTGTATTTTAGATTGCTGTGCTCTAAGGTCGTTAAAATAGAAGATCTGAGCCAGGCTAAGTGGATGATTGCAGAGGCCATGTGCGTGCTCGAAAATTATTTCCCAGCTTCATTTTTTGATATAAGCGTGCACAACATGGTTCATCTGGCTGAAGAAGCCTTGGTTTGTGGACCGGTTAGGTTCCGATGGATGTACCCACTTGAGAGGTGAATTGTCGTTTCACCAATTTACCCCTTCAATTTTTTGCATTTTTTTGGGAGTTTTGTACTGAAATTTACATGTGCATACTGTATCAGGGCAATGAAGGAGTGCAAAGGCCTTTGCCATAACAAGAGATACATTGAAGCGTCAATTACAAATTCTATCATTCTAAATGAGGCTGTTAGGTATGCAATGGAGCAAGCCAAAGCTAGAGCCGAAGGAGGTCACAAAGCCAATTGGGCTGCCTTTCTGGATGAAGAATCTGATTTCAGCGATGAGGGTTCCATTCTTGGAGATAAATAAGTTTTGTTGAGCCCTATTCAATGGGTTCAGATACGTCGGTGGCTAATATTTCAGCGTTGTCAACCGGAACTAGACGATTATTATAGGTATTTGTTGTTATATAATTTCTGTTTGTATGGACACTGAATTTCTATTGATAATGGGTTGGTATTAAAAGTATGCTATATATTTATGTTCAGGGATTACCGCACCGGCCATTCAGACGTTGGAGTGGACTTGGTCCAGTTTGAAACCGACTTTCTTTCATGGTTGTACAACAAGGTATGCCTTGTAGAACCGGTTTGTCAGAAAAATTTAGGTGGCATTAATTCTGATTTATGGGTTTTCTGCGCTTTCGCAGCTTAGGGATGAACAGAATATGGATGGTCTCCTGTGGGATTACCTTAAAGGTCCGAACGAGGTAAGGGAGATTGAAAGATACCGTGTGAATGGATATGTTTTTTGTTCCCAAGCTTTTGAGGCCAAGCTTAGGACCCAGGATAGTGGTGTTACCATGGAAGCAGACACAACTTTTAGGAGCAAAAGAACTGATAAAGAGCTCGTGACTGTGAAAGCCAGGTGGTATGGGGTGATCCAACAAATCCTACAGTTGAACTATGGTTCATTTAAAGAAGATGTGTTTTACTGTGATTGGGTGAAGGTGGAGACTGGAGTCAAGATGTGTAAGGATTCAGATTATCCTCTGGTCAATCTGTCAAGAATGAAGAAGAAAAATGCTATCACAGACGAGCCCGTGATTCTCGCGGAACAGGCTACCCAAGTCTTTTATTCCCAGGATTTGAAAGAGCCAGCCTACTGGGTTCCTATGCATCCCTCCAGAAGACTAACTATCAGTGTAGACAGTGCAGATGTATCAGCTGAAGGCAGTTTTCAAGATATTTTAGCGGAAGAACCACATCTTCGAGCTTTGCTCACCTATTGGAGCAGCCCTGAGAATTTGAAATAATCTGTACGTTTCCTTCTACTTTTGCTTACAGTTTTACACCCCTTGTTGTTGGTTTGTAACTTTTAAGGTTTGTTTTATGCTTAGCTAACTCTATTGACAATTGATTTACACTTGGTTTACACTTTTGCTTATCTTTTAAGGTTTGTTCTAGTCTTTTTACACTTGGTTTACACTTCGTTTATTCCACCCCAATGCTAACACACACATTATATTTACACCCCGGTGGGTACCACCAAACATCATCTTCTTTACTACTACTATTTTAGTGCTAAAGAACAAACACACCTTTCATTAAAGATCTGCTTCTTTTGGAAGCACTCACTTTCCCTCTCAGACAAGAATATTCAGACTTTAAGGAGATTCAGGGCTTGATTAAGGAGGAAATCTATTTCTCTCTATTTGAGCCGAATATTCAGCCTTCATCAATCTCTTTTTCGAAAAGGTAAGGTCTTTACTTTTGGGTCCTTTACTTTTCAACTGCCTTTGCATGTTGCATGGTGAATCCGTTAGTAATAAATGAAGTTAAATGCTAACTTTGAAGTGGAATCATGATACCTGGTGTGAAATCAAGATGCATGAAGTGAAATTTTGTTATGTTGGTCTATTTCTACTCACTCAATGCTTTTAGTGCTGCTCTGTTTAATTAGATTTTTAATTAAAAAATTAGATGAAATCATGACATGGGTTTAGTTTGGTTTACGTTATTATGATCTCCAGATGTGTTTGATTTCAGTATTGTTTTTATGAAAATTTTAGGGTTTTGGTCTGTTTCAAATGTCCAGTATTGATGTCGTTGATCAAGCTGTTTATATTAATTTGAATATAATGCTGTTTATATTAATTTGAATGTATGAATGTATGAAAAAAAATTTAGGATATGGCATCGAATAGCCAAAACTACTCAGAAGCAGAACGTAACAGAAAGGGGAAAAGAAAAAGGTCTGACTCTGCGGAGCAGAGGAGCTCCGAACATTCTGATGCTACTTCACATCCGTTCAATCCGTTGATTGCTTTCAACAACATTATCTATAGATGCAGCTTGGATCAAGCAAAAGAGATTCTCAAGCGTGCTTCCGATTATGTCGGTTGTTTGGAAGTAGGCCAGAGAATTAAGCATGACAGGGAGGAAGAGAGCAAGAAACGCAGAAGAGAGTAGGAGGATGATTCTGAGCTTGAAGAGTACCAAAGGAGGGTGCGAAGAGAAGCCCGGATGCAGCGTCAGCTTATAGAAATGGAAACGGCGCCACCCGCTGAAGGTATACCTTCCGATGATGATGCGGAGGAAGCGAAAAACCTAAACCCCTAGTAGAAGAAGAAGAAGAAGAAGAAGAAGAAGAAGAACATGTACATGAAGCAGACCCTTTTCATGTGGGAAACTTTATTGATGAGCTGGTGGCTGCTGATGAGGAGCAAGAATTGAGGGTGGATGATTGGTTAGACTTACGGATGGGGGAAGTGGATGATGTGGGTGTTGTTGATTCTGCTGCTGCTACTGGTACTGCTGTTGTTGCTTTTATTGATGAGGAAGAAGAAGAAAAAGAAGATGAGGAAGAAAATGGGGATGAGGAAGAAGATTCTGACGAGGAGGAGGAAAATTCTGACGAGGAGGAAGAAGAACCTGATGATGAGGAAGATTCCGAGGAGGAAGATCCCGATTATGTCGAAGATAATGAACAAAGTGATATTGTTAATGGGGATGAGGATGACGAGGATGGGGACTCGGGTTCAGAGAGTTCCTATTATTGATATTTGTGTGTGTGAACATAATTTTTTGTATATTTTGGGATATTTTGGGGAAACTGGTTGTGTTACCAGTAGTTATGGATATGGCGCACACACTGAAACTCTTAATTCTGATTGTGTGTGCGCTTTCATAACTGTGATTACACTAGATACTCTTAACTCTGATTGTATCAACTCTGACCCATTTTTTGTTTCTTTAGTCAGAGTTGTATTCAGAACTGGAAGTTCAGTCTTTTTTGTTTCTTGAGTCAGATACTCTGGCAGAAATATGCAGGAAAACTGGAAGTCAGCTTAATGTAAATCAGTCTTTTTTGTTTCTGAGTCAGAATATGTTTTCAGATATCCCTGCTATCAGCTTAATGTAAATCAGTGAAAATCAGTTATCTTATAAATCCTTTGCTCAGTAATGTAATTTTCTTTTCGTTTAAAAATCAAAACTGCTGCTTTAGGCCCAAGGGGTTTGGGAGAAAAAACAATGAAACTGTCCTAGTGGCATATAGGTCCATAGGAAAAAACAATAAAACCGTCTCAGACATCACTTTTTTTCAACGGAAACAACAAAACCGTCTCATACCTTACTATTTTCCACTGCCATTCGGGATTTGAAATGGAGTTCATAGGAATATTGTAACTCTCACTTGCCCACAATGGGTTCTTTTATGGTTCTACATTAACTACACCTTGAATTTGCCATTTTTGGATAACATCAGTGCTACTCTGGAAGAGCCTGGCTCAGAGTATGGCAAATTAGGGAGTGGTTTGGAGTTCAGAGGAAGATTGTCAAATACAGCACTATTTTTCTACGGAAAAAACAAAACCGTCTCAGAAATATCACTATTTTCGACGGAAACAAAAAAACCGTCTCACCTACATTACAATTTCCAACAGAAACAACAAAACCGTCTCAGAAACATTACAATTTTAGTGAGTGGTTTGGAGTTCAGAGGAAGATTGTAACTCAAACTTGCCCAAAGTGGGTTCTTTTAAGGTTCTACAAGGATTCTTCCTTGAATTTTTCATAAAGGGATAGAGTCAGTGGTTCTGTGAAAGATCCTGACTCATAGTATGGCAAGTTCGGCAGTGGTTTGGTGTTCAAAGAAGATTCTAACTCAATTTCTTGCCCAAAGTTGAGGATCAAACAAATTTCACTTTGAATTGGTACAAATCAGTTATTAGTTAACATTTATAAATCAGTTCTTATGAAAACAAATCTCCAAACAACAATATCAAACAAATCCCTATATCAGAAATTCTAATCTGCCTTTGCATTTTCGACGGAATATAACAAACCGTCTCATAAATATTACTAATTTTTGTAAGAAAATATCCACCGTAGATTACTATTGTTAAGCGAAATCTCCACCTTCCAAATTGGACGTGTTTTGTTATAAGAAAATGTCATATGATTTTATTTTGGTGGCCCATGTCCTACCCTAACTTTTGAAGTTGACCAAAATTTTAATTTGACTTGACAAAGTCAATCGCAACATTTAAGCTCGATCCGTATGATCTTTTCACCTCGATTTTTGGGACCAAAAACATATCTCTCTTCTATTATTGAAACTTTGGGCAACTTTACTCTCTGTCCAAAAGTTGGAGCTAACTTTTAGATCTCAAATTTTCGTTTCCCACTCAAATCCCAACTCAGATACTTGTTTCAATTTTCGTTTCCCTCTCCCAATTCCTCTTTTTCCTCCAAAATTTTCGATTCCCTCCCAAATTTCTTTTCCCCCTTCTCCAAATTTCAGAAACATTTTGAATCTACCTTTTCTCTATAAAGAAGAGAAGATGGAGTTGAAGCTTTGTTGCCGTTTTCCTGTTTTCACAAACTCTCTTCCGATCTTCACTCACATCGTTCATACCTCTTACCACGCATTTAACCCTGTACCTCAATCAATCTCGAAAGGTAATTTCTTTAGATCTATGTTGTTTTTTTCATTTGGTTCTTAGGTTGTGTATGCTTAACAATTGTTGTTTGCTTTAAGAATAGTTGAGTTTTTTTATTGTTCACTGCTTCTATTGTTTATGCTTAATAAGTTACTTACTTGTGGGTGTTGTGATCTATGGATCCAAACTTAGGGTTTCAACCAAAGTTCTAGTTTTCTACTTTCATAACTTGCTATGTATTCAAGTTTTCTCATATGTTGTTTGTTGTTTGTTTTTGGTTCGTTTGTATGAAGATGTCAAGTCAGGATTCAGATGAAACTTCACCACCAACCACTAGTGGTACTCCTTCTAGTGGTAGTCCTGATGCTTTTCAAACTACTAGTACTCCCACCGGTAGCTGTGATCCAAGAATCCTTCGATCCAGATATCTCGTTGACCTCGATGAGCATGGTCGACCAATGGGAGTAAACGCCAGTAGGTTTGCTACCAAGACTGGAAAGCTCATCAGATCCCACTGTCCCGTTGACTGCAAAGACTGGAGGCTTGTACCTCAAAAGTGCAAGGACACGATGTGGGCCGCTCTAATGGTAAAGATCTCCCTTCAATCTATAATACAACCACTGTGTTTTTTTGTCCATTTGTGCGTTACGCTGATGCCAACCGCAGTCTTTCGTTGCTGACATAAATACTTTCTTGTTCTTTTCAGGACACTTTCTGTTTCCCCATCGACGATGCTCTGGCTAGAGTGGCCGTTTCTGGGATGTTTCCACAGAAGTTTAGGTCCCACAAATGGGGACTACGGACCAAAATCCTTGACTTATGCAATACCAAGGAAGAGATGATTGCCCAGTGTCCATATGGCATGAACACCGATGTCTGGGAGCGGTTTATCGACAACGAGCACGAGGAAGGAGTTG
>JAJJMA010222922.1:0-10033 GCA_023529015.1 Papaver nudicaule
AGAACAGACGATAGAGATAGACGAGGAGAGATAGCTGCGGAAACTCGACTCGATGAGAAAGAAAAAAAAATAGAAGAGAAATGGGGAAGATTTTGGTTGTGGAAGAAGAAGAAGATGAGAGAAGAAAACGCAGAGGTTGAGGAAGAAGAAGATGAGAGAAGAAAACGCAGAGAGGAAGAAGAAATAAATGAAGATAAAAGATAAAAACTAAATATAAACTCGGAAAATCTAATTTCCAGTAAAAAGACGGATTTAGCCCTTCATGCGCAACGGTAGTCAACGTTGCCATAACGTTGCTTAATTAATAATAAAAAAAAATATTTACAGCAACGTTAAAAAAAAATTGCGCAACGTTATTTGACGTTGCCACGTGCGCAACGGCTATTAACGTTGCAGATGCAAAAAAAAACACGTTACAATCTAGGCCCTGTGGCGTAGTGTCTGTTACAAATTCATACTCATCACATCTTCCCAATTGTGAATGAGATCCCCAAAACGAATACAGGGAAACCAATTGTGAGAAGTACCCCATTGGAAAATCAATCTTTTAACCTCTAATATCACGGTTTCTCTGCTTCTTCCCCTTCTTTTTGCCATTACTCTTAGATTTCTTTCCTTCCAAATGGCCCAAGTAATGGCAAAAGGTAATAAAGGCCAGATTTCTTTCCTTCCAGCTCCTTTGTTACCTCTGCATATCTCGGCCGTCCATGCTAATAGTACCAACTCTCTTTTTTTTTTTTTGAGGGGAAAATGTTGACTTTGTTGATTAATAAAAACTAACAATACAAAAGCCTTAACTGCCACAATCTGTAGTTAAAGCAGAACCAGAATTGAGTTTAGAAACTCTAATTACAGATTATAGTTTTCCAATGAGTAATCAACTGACTAAATCTATAACCCCAAAACCACTTGGCTGTAGAACTCCACAAAAATATGAGTGATTTTACCTCATTGATGATGTTACCTGCATTCTTAGGTCTGTTGTTGGCCATTCTTCTACTGTTTCTTTCAGACCAAATAGCCCAGCAAATGGCAAAAATAAGAAGTGGCCAAATTTTCCTACCTCTCTTTCTTCCTCTTCTGTGTTGCCAAGCTAGTAATTGTCCCAATAAGTTTTCACTTTGGACCCATCTTACCTCAAAAGAGTTCAGGAAATACTGCCAGATTTTTGAGGAGAAGTTGCAGTGGAGCATCAGATGTCCAACAAATTCTGGAGCAGCATTGCATAATGTGCAGGTGGTGTTTTGAATATTCATACCTCTTCTGTTCAGGTTGTCTGTTGTTGCAATTGCATTTTGTGCTGCAGCCCATAAAAAGAAGGTTACTTTGGGTGGAACATGCTTAATCCAGATGCAATTAGGAGGAACTGCTGTTGCTGTCATATTTGTCTGGTCTAGCAGCCATTTATAGCATTCACTTGAGGTAAACTCCTTGCCACTGATACATTTCAGTTCATCTTCCTCTTCATCTGCTAGAATTGGTGGGTTGCCTATGAAGTTAAACAATGTAGTAACTTCTGCAATTTCTGCTTGCCTCAGATTTCTTTTAAGTTGTATGTTCCACTGCTTGTCTTCAATTATTTGGTGTAGAGTGTATTCTTTCTGTGTTGATATCTTGTAGATTGCAGGAAATTTCTCTTTTAACATCTTGTCACCCTTCCATGTATCCCACCAGAACAATATTGATTTTCCATTGTTAATTTTCATTTGTGTCATGCTTTGCACAATATGCTTCATCTTTTGAATTCCCTTCCATATACCTCTTCCATGTGGCTCTTCATTGTCTTTCACCCATATGTCTTGCTGTCTTCCTTTCATTTTATTCTGTATTACTCTTCTCCACAGTAGCTTTTTTTCTTTCGCAAATCTCCATGTCCACTTAGCTAATATGCTTTGTTAGCTAATCTCAAACTTCTAACTCCCATTCCTCCAAGTTTTTTTGGTCTGCAAATTTTCTCCCATGCTATCCAATGGATTTTTCTCTTCTCATCTGTGGAGCCCCATAGAAACTGTTTCATTATCTTCTCAAGCTTTTTTTCTACTTCAACTGGCATCTGAAAGATAGAAAGGAAGTATAAAGGAATGCTGGATAGTGTGGTTTTGATCAGTGTGAGTCTCCCAGCTTTGGTGAAGTATTTCCTTTTCCATAATGCCAATTTTTTCTGAAACTTCTCCACTACACAGTCCCAAATTGAGATATTTTTATATGTTGCTCCAACAAGAAGACCTAGATATTTCAGTGGCAATTTTTCTACTTTGCAATTCAGTATATCAGCAATGTCTTGTACTCTTTGATCTGCTCCAATACTTATAACTGCACTCTTGGTGAGGTTTACTGGCAAACCAGTTATTGCTTCAAATATCTGGAGGATCATCAATAAATTCTCAGCTTCTTCTTCTGTAGCATCCATGAAAACTATTGTGTCATCTGCATATTGTAAATGTAAGATTTGAACTTCCTGGTTTATAGAGAATCCACTTATCATTTGTAGTTCAGTAGCTTTCTTCATAAGTTTGTTGAATATTTCTGCCACTAGAATGAAGATGAAAGGAGATAGTGGGTCTCCTTGCCTTAGGCCCTTTTGTGGATTAAACTTCTTTGTTGAGCTTCCATTGACAAGTATTGAATGCTGAGCAGAACAGACACACCACATGATCCAGTTGATCCATTTATGCCCAAATCCTGAAGCTTTTAGTACATGACTGATGGTGTGCCAAGAAACATTATCAAATGCTTTTTGTATATCCAATTTGCAGATGATTCCTGGTGCCCCACTTTTCAATCTAGAATCCAGCAATTCACCTGCTATAAGTATGTTATCTAAAATTTGTTTATCTTTGAGAAAAGCTCCCTGATTTTCAGATATTAGCTTTGGTAAAACAGCCTTGAATCTTTGTGTCAGAACCTTTGAGATAATCTTGTATATGCTGCTGACCAAACTTATTGGTCTAAAGTCTTGAGGTTTTCCAACTTGTTCAATTTTTGGTATGAGACTAATGAATGAACAATTTGTTCTCCAATCCATTCCTTCCTGCAGTTGGAATTCTTGCACCACCTTCATAAAATCTTCTTTTATTATTTGCCAAGCTGCTTTGAAGAAGTCCATATTATACCCATCAGGCCCTGGAGACTTATGTTTCTTAAAACTTTTTATGATGTTCCAGACTTCCTCTTCTGATATGTTGCTCTCTAATGCTCTAGCTTCTTCTTCTGAAATCTGTGTAAAGTGAATTTCATCAAGTTGAGGCCTGAGTGGATGTTTGTCTTGGAATAAGTTGTAGAAATAGCTTGAGATTTCCTCTTCTATATCTTCTTGACAAAAATTATCTTGCCCATTAATAACTAGCTTTTGAATTGTGTTCCTCCTTCTTCTCCCATTAGCTAGAGTGTGAAAATACTTTGTGCATACATCACCTTCCTTGAAATGTTGTGTTTTAGCTCTATCCATCCATCTTCTAGCATTATTCAAATTTAATTGTTTGAGTTCAGCTCTTAGTTCAGTTCTTTCTCCAAACTGAATAGTATTCAACATTCCATGTTCTTCAAGTTGATTTAGCTCATGTATTTTATCTTCTAATATTTGCTTCTTTTCTGTTGCTTTACCATATGTCTCCTTAGCCCATCTCCTTAATATATGCTTCAGATTCTGCATCTTCTTGGACATAATACAACTTGGAGTTCCTTCAAATTCAAATGCATTCCACCATATTTGTAGCTTCTTTAGAAAATCTGGATGATCAAACCAGTAGCTCTCTACTCTGAATGGAGCTTTTTTCCTTTGTATATTAGCTGTTGTAAGAAGGAGAGGAGAATGATCTGATACTGTTCTTGTTAGTACTGTTTGTGTGAGAAGAGGAAATTTGTCTTGAAATAGCTTTGATACTAAGAATCTATCAAGTCTGCATAATAATGCATCAGCTTGCATATTTGACCATGTGTACATCCCTCCATTCAGTGGTAAGTCTATCATTTCATGATCTTCCATAAATTCATTAAACAACCTTCTTCCTCTCTTTGAACCTCCAGGTTTATTTTTTTCTCTTCCTCTTCTAGTTGCATTAAAATCTCCTGCCACACACCAGTTGTCATTTTCCCATCCCATTAAATCTTCTAATTCTTCCCAAAATTCAAATCTGCCTCTATAAGTGCAGGGAGAGTACACATTTGTAAGACACCACTCATAATCTTCATTAATGCATTTGAATTTTTGAGAAAGAGTGTGAGGACCTACTATTTCATCCACACATTGTAGTATATTAGAATCCCAAATAGTTAGTAATCCACCTGACAGACCTTCAGATGGAATTGATCTCCATTGATGATGTTCATTGCCCCATATATTCTTGACCATACAATCTGTGATCTTCATCATGTGTGTTTCTTGAATTAGAACACAAGTTGGCTTTGTTTTGTTGATTAACTCCTTTAATGCTTCCATCTTCTCCCATGCTGTTAAACCCCTCATATTCCAGTTTAAGATTTTAAGAACCATTTAAACCACTTGTCCCTAAATTTGCTGTTACACCTTCTCCATTAGCTAAGTTTTCATCTGTTGAATCTTCAATGGTGTCTTCACTACACATGATATCATTCATTCTTCTCAATGGGCTATTAATTCTCTCTTCACTTATTCTAATGTGTTTGGCCACAATCTCAGCATACACTATTCTTGCTCTGTCTTCCCTTTCTCCAAATCCATCTCCAATATTTTTTGTAGCATCCATTAGTTGATCTACAGTATTGAAAAGAATTTTCCTTTTAACTCTTTCCCTGGCATTTGAAAAATTTGATCTTTGAGCCTGCTGCAAGCTTGAGTTAGAGTGAATTTTTATAGTTTGGGGTACCATTGAATTCACCTCCACTGTAGCCGTGTTTTCCAAAGAAGCAATATTCTCCACAAATTCTACTGATTCTGCAGAAGAGATTTGTGTTGTTTCTCCTGACTCAGCTATCTGAATTGGGTCATTCAGATTAGGTAAAATCTTATTCTTCTGAAGACTGTTGAAGCGGTTAAAACATTCAATGATGGACCTTTGCTTGGGATTATAAGCAAGTTGATATTGTTGAGCTGGGCCGTTCTTCTCTTTAACTGGGCTCTTCTTTTGTTGGGCTGAATTAAACTTATCAAACAACCTTTTTATCGGATTATTCTTTATAACAACATCAAGATTTGAATTTGAATTTGAATTGTGTGGACCCATCTTTAACGTGTCTGCTCCCACATGCTGCTGTCTGCCCTTCTGCCTGATGTCAGCTGGATTTGTAGTTATGTGTTGACCAGTCTTTCCTCTCTCCAGCAGTGAGATTCCGTCTCTGTATTGTTTACCGGAGATTTTCCTTGCCGACGTAAATTTCCAATCCCAGATCACAGCTAGAGTGTATAGATTACTTTCAATTTCAATCTCTAATGAAATAGGGATTTTGCTGATATCTCCTTTAACTCCAATCCGACAAAGGTTGTGATTTTTGTTTACTGTTTCAAGATCAACTTCCGTTAAGCCTCCTAATTTGTCTCCAATAGCTTTAAGATTTTCCCATGACCATAAGTGTTTTGGTAAACCTTGAATCTGAATCCATTTTTGAACCTTGTTGATGACGTTCGGCGAGATATTTTCATCGAAATTGACCCATCTTCTGACTTCAATATCTATTCCTTCAACTCTCCATTTTATTGGTTTCCAGCAGCTTTCCCATTCCTTATCATTTTCTGGTTTAAAGCTTGCATTATTGTCATCAAGGACGTTGATCTTTAGATATCGATTCCACTTTAGCTTTGAAGCGATTTCTTTGGCCACTTGATTCCATGACATATTTCCCACCGCATAACAAGCAAAAGTACGGTACGATCTGACGTCAGTGGAATCATAATTGTTTATCGGAAAATCCTTCTCAGTAGGAATTGATTGCTGATGTATGGTACGAATTTTGAGAAGTTTTGAGAGAAGATCTTTGAATTTCCTCCAGCCATGTTCTTTTTCCCCCTTTGGTATAAATAGAGCACGAGATCTTGCTCTATCCACATCAGTTCTTGTTATTTTGATAAAATCCCCTCTGCTATTTGATAATTTCTCCATTAGGAAAGCGAAATTTCCTTCTCTTCTGTTCCATTTGGAGTTGTTACTCTTTGCCTTCAAAGCTTCTTCAAAAACTCCTACCATCCATCTTCCTATTTCCTTAGTAAATAAAATTCTGAATGATGTTCCTCCTATCCCTTTCTCTTCAATCTTGTATCCACTAAGATTTCCCAATGCTTGTTCCCTGAAATCAAAAGTTTTCCATTCGATTTGCGTCGTTGTTGATGCTGATGAAGTTTCTCCCCCAAAAGCCGCTCTGACATTCACTCTCATCTCGCCTGCTCTAAACTTGTTGTTATTTGTGTTATAATGTAGCGTTTGACGGTCGCTACATGAACCGTTATAATTATCGATAAGAATGGAAAGGCTCCTCCCTGTTTTGTTGTATTGTTCTCCATGATCTTAAGATTCTGACTTCTACAGAATCCATGACTGCTCCATCCGCCATGTCAGCTGAAAATTGTTCCTTTGGCCTCTCCGTGATATCACCAACCTTAGCATAACAATACTAAACAATGGTTTAAAAAACTGGTATAGAAGACAAACGATTTACAGGAGAAGTTTCAATCGTACCTGAGAGTGCATGGGCCATAGCTTTAAAGTTCTAGTTTCAGCCAAAGCAACTTTGCAACAACAACAAAGAAGAGAGGAGGAAGTAAACGTCTTACCTTCAGTAAACGAATGGCTTAATTTGTGCGCTGGGTCTTCGAGGTTCCTTTCTCAAGATCAAGGTATTAAATACTATGACCACGGGAGGAAACACGAAAATTTATTTGCAAACTTGGAAAGTATATTTACCATACATTATTAGCCCAAATTTTCTACTAATCCTAACTAAGAATATTGAGCATAATTATGGCATCTAATAATATTTTCCCTAGTTCATTTTACTCTATATATCAAAATTAAAAAATTTCATGCCTTTTTTTTTCTTTTTTACTCGTTTCAGACATCTCTTAGCGCCCCTAAAATCTGGAGTTGGGTAAATATATTTTATTACTATATATACATATAGCTTCCTACCCATATTTACGTTAATATTTCCACACTTTCGCTAACCCCACATCCAACGGTGTAAGATTTTAAAAAATTGAGTAAACGAAGTGTAACAATTAAATTTAAATTTTTGACCAATCACGATCAATACCTTAGTTACCCACGTAAGTGAACGAAGCATATTGGTTAACATCCATTGATCTTAGAGATTTTAAAACACCTGAACGACCTATAATGTCCAGCCAATCAGAACCAAGATTCTAAAATGTCCGGCCAATCACGTTTTAATTTTTCACCCAACCAATAGAAAAGTAGGTAACACTCACGTTCAACGGGGATTGAGGATGTTATTGAGTGTTTAGGATGTTAATAATATAGGCTCTATTTCTATGTGGCGGCTTTAGGCTTAGTCTAATGGGAGTTCAACTTCCCTTAAAAAATAGCATGACACATCAGCAAATTCCCAAACTAAGTCTAATGGGAAGTGCTAGACACATCAGCTAAATTCTACTTCGGCGCTGTATCATATAGCGCCTGGGCGCTACATGATAAAGCGCCAGATAATCTCAGCCATCAGATCTGGAACATATGTTATTAGCCATTAGATCTAGTGAGAATATTCGTTTGGGCGCTATATCATTGAGCGCGAGTTCACTTTTTGGGCGCTACATCATTGAGCGCCGAAGTAGCATTTCAACTTCCACTTCCCTTAAATAAGGGAAGTTGAAGTTGAAGTGGGGGGAAATTGGGGTTTAGACCACGCTTTTAAGGGAAGTTGAACTCCCATTAGACTTAGCCTTATGGAATGGCCGGCAGCGCTATGGACTGGCCTTATAAATCGTTAATATATCCTTTCTCATTTCGAAAAAAAAAAAATCTTACGTTAAATCTTGGGAAAACCATTCTAAGGCTAGGCTGCGGTGTCATAAACATTCCTTTTATCCAAATCGAAAAAATAGTATGCTTAGCCAACATGATCACTGACTCCAAAGCTTATAAGAAACACAATGAATATGTGTAGTAGGAGGCAACTCGTAAAAACTGAGAACAATTTAGATGAGGGAAAATAATCACTACACTCAATTTGATTGTAGTTTGTGAATTTTGCACTTCCAGAAGTGCTGCAGCACCCTTCTGGAAATGTCAAAGCAAAAGTGAATTTGTTCCTTTCACCCAAATACACCACCACTCAATAATAAAGTACAAATCAAATAATCACTAATTAATGCAAATTTTGATCTGAAACATACAACCATTGCTAGCATAACCTATTGTCCACTCTCCAGTTCCATAAACTGTTCAAATCGAGCTCTTTCTAACATTTGATATTCTCTAAACTTTTGCAGCTCGAGCTCTTGCTTCACCACGTGCTCTTGCTTTTTCACAGCCGCGTTATCGACACCATCCAACATAACAAATCGAGATCATCCCTTTGGGCTTTAATAAATTCTCTCATCTCGACAATATCATCTGATTCTTCCTGCATCTTATTAAGGTAGTATGGATATCGAGCAGTGTCTTTTCAAGAGATACTAAAAACATTGCAAAAAAAAAACCCCATCAAGCCGAGAACGAAACATGACAAACACCAAAAATATGATCCCAATATAAGTAGATATACCGTGGAAACCAATATCGTCCACTGTAGCATATTTACGTTACCTCATAAACTCTTCAATATTTTTGAAGAACACAGTGATGCGTGTATTGTCGGTGAAGTGCAGTACCAGATCTCCAAGAATAGTCTGAAGCTTAGAATAGAAAATTGAGACCGAGAAAGTTTTTGATGATTTTTATGTTTCCTGTCTAGTTTTCTTTTGGGATTTTCAGAATGATTTTTCGAGATCACTGCATGTATCCTTTCTCCCTGTATTCTGTTTTATTGTTAGTCATATTTAATGACACGAATCAGATTTGTAATTACACTGGCAACAAACTTACGCTATTGCATTGCAAAATCATGTGAAAATAAAAAGACTCCTCCCTGCCTCGTTCTCTTGTTCTCAATGATCTTAAGAATTCATGACTGTTCCATCCTCCATGTCAGTTGAATATTGATCCGTTGGCCTCTCCATGATATCACCACCCTTAGCATAACAATACCAAACTATGGTTTAAAAATCTGGTATAGAAAACAAAACGATTTACAAACAGCTATCGTTCTCCATAACCTAATCATGTATGTACGAACACAAACCAAGCGCATCAGATTAACTATAAGTACTAAACCCTAAGCAACCTTGTAACAAAGAAGAAAGAAGGAAGTATACATTTTACCTTTTCTAAGCGAATGGCTCAATCTGTGCGACCGGGTCTTTGAAGTTCCTTCCTCAAGTTCACAATATTAAATACCTTCACCACGGGAGGAAATACGGAAATTCATTTGTAAACCTGGAAAGTATATCTGCCATACATTATTAGTCCAAATTTTCTACTAATCTTAACCGAAATATTTAGCCTAATTATGGCATTTAATAATATTCTCCCTAATTCATTCTATTCCACGTCTCAAAAATTAAAATTTCTTACCTCTTTTTATTTATTTTTCCTCGTTTGTAGGCATATCTTAACGCCCCTAAAATCTGCAAATTGTGTAAATATGCTTTATTACTGTATATATATATATATAGTTGATTTGCATACCTTTCACACTTAAGCTAACCCCAAATCCAACGGTGTAAGATTTTAAAAAAAATGCGTAAACGGAGTGTAACAAATAAAATCAAATTTTCGACCAATCACAATCAATACCTTAGTTACCCACGTGGGTGAGAGAATTACATTGATTCACATCCATTGATCTCAGAGATTTTAAAACAACTGAACGGCCGAAAATGTCCAGCCAATCAGAACCGAGATTCTAAAATGTCCGGCCAATCACATTCAAAGTTTTTTTCACCCGACCAATAGAAAAGGAGGTAACGCTCCCGTTCAATGTGGATTGAGGGATGGTATTGAGTGTT
>JAJJMA010222933.1:0-10161 GCA_023529015.1 Papaver nudicaule
AGATGGCTGGTTTTGGTTCCGCTCTGGCGATGAAGAGTAGAGAAAGATGAAGGAGAGAAAGAAAAGGAGTTGGTTTCTCCGAAAAAGTAATAAGGAAGAAATAGAAGATAAATCGATATATAAACATGAAAATCTATTTTCCGGTAAATTTACACATTAGCCCCTGAGTGTGCAACGTTATTCAACGTTGTTTAATAAAAAAAAATTTATTTACAGCAACGTTAAAAAAAAATTGTGCAACGTTATTTGACGTTGCCACGTGCGCAACGGCTATTAACGTTGCAGATGCGGAAAAAAAAAACCGTTGGGAATCAGGCCCTGTGGCGTAGTGTTTGGAGATGGAAGTTGTTGCTTTATCAGCAAGCGCGGAACTATTAAACTTTCAGGTATTCCCGAGATCCATGATGTTGTCTATGTTGAAGGCATGACAGTCAAATATGCGACAAAGGCCACAAGGTTGTTTTCGAGGCAAAAAAATGCGCCATTGAAGATAAATCTGGCAATACCATCTTTCGTGGTATTCGTGGGTCGAACAATTGTTATCTCCTTGATATCATGTCCGATCTTTGTTCCAACCTGACTAAGGATGAATCTACCCATCTTTGGCATGAACGATTTGGTCATATCAATTATCGTTTACTGGGGAAGCTAATTAACAAGGAACTTGTTAGAGGTGTCCCCAAGATATAAGCCAATGTAGAGGGTATATGTGGTGCCTGTCAAAAGGGTAAACAACTAAGAGTTCCACATAAAGTGTCTACCAGTATAGCAACCAAAGCTCCACTTGAATTAATTCATATGCATGGAATTGGTCCTATCCAACAAGTCTCTGTTGGTGGGAATAAATATGCTCTGGTAATGGTCGATGACTACACTAGATTCACCTGGGTAGCATTTCTCAAGCACAAGAATGATACCCTAGAAGAGTTTAAGATAATTGTGAATAGAATCCAGAATGAGCAAGGTCGCACTGTTAAGAAAATCAGAAGCGACCGTGGCACAGAATTCAAAGATACTAAGGTATTCGAGTTTTGTGACTCACTGGGTATAATTCAACAATATTCAGCACCTATCACACCTCAGGCTAATGGCGTGGCTGAAAGAAAGAATAGAAATATTCAAGAAATGGCTCGGGTTATGCTTTATAACAGAGATTTACCCTTAAAATTTTGGGGTGAAGCAGTGTTCACAGCATGTTATCTTATTAATCGTGTATATCTAAGGTCCTTCACCTTAAATACACCGTATGAGCTATGGTACGGTAAGAAACCCAACTTGGGTTATCTCCGTGTCTTTGGAAGCAGATGTTATATCCTTAAAGACAGAGAACAAAGAGAAAAATTTGACTCAAAAAGCGATGAGGGAATATTCCTAGGATATGCATCTGACAGTCGAGGGTTTCGAGTTTTTAACACAAGAACTCAAGTTATGATGGAATCAGCAAACGTTATCATTGATGACATAACTGGTTTTCGTCGGAATAACAGAGCCCCAGCAGAACTACCGCCGATTGAAACAATAGAAAAAGAGCCTACGGTTCCCGAACTGGCCGCTACTGAAGTAGTTCCGACTGTGATCGATACGGAGACAGACCACAATAAAGACAATGATGTAGAGGTTGAAGTTGAGCCAACTGCTCCTGAAACACCTCTATGGGTCCGTTGTAGTCATGTACCTGATGACATCATTGGAGAAACATTCACTACAAAAGTGATGACTAGAAAGCAAGCACAAAATATCTGTCATTATGCTTGCTACCTGTCTAATGTTGAACCAAGGAATGTCGACGAAGCACTACAAGACTCTGCGTGGATTGATGCTATGCAAGAGGAACTTAGTGAGTTCGAACGACAAAATGTTTGGACACTTGTTGATCGGCCACCAAACATTAATGTTGTAGGTACAAAATGGATCTTCAAGAACAAGTCTGACGAGTTTGGCACTGTTGTAAGAAATAAAGCTAGACTTGTAGCTCAAGAATTCTCTCAAATTGAAGGGATTGACTTTGATGAGACTTTTGCTCCTGTAGCAAGACTTGAATCCATAAGACTCTTACTTGCTCATGCATGTCATCTAAAGATAAAGCTTTATCAGATGGACATCAAGTCAGCATTTCTCAATGGTGATTTGAAGGAAGAAGTCTTTGTTGCTCAACCGAAAGGTTTTGAGAACCCAACTCATCCAAACAAAGTGATACGTGTCGAATTCGCACAAATATAATTCAGTTCTTAACCTTCACAATAAATAAAATAATATAGTGGCAAGAACAGATTCGTTCCACAGAGAGAGATATGGTTTATCAGTTGTATTTGAAAACTTAAAAGTAACCAAATGGGGGGGATGTTTGTTGTTTTAAACTAAAAAGCAAAATAAAATAAAAGCAAATTAATGTAGAAAATAATCAGGAGACGAGAATATTGGTTAAGGGTTCATCTTCAATCACATAACATGCACTATGAATAATATTTGGAGTTTCTATTTAATCTCTCATAATCAAAAGCCCTAGAATACATCATCGCGAAAATATTCCGGAATTTCCTAATGTCATCACACACCATAACGATGAATGTGTGAATACTACGTAGAGAATAACTCAACACCATGAGTAATCGAGTTCAACTCTCTAAGAGCATTAATATCTGTGAAATAGGCTAATCAATGCAATGAACTACCGGGAGCAGTTCATTCAACAAAGGTCATATTCTACATACAATTCCTAAAAGCTATCACCGCAATCGAAATTATATTGTACTACTTGTGAAAAGGTTCATCGACGATTCCGTATCTCAAAACCTAATTCTAGTTGTAGATATGAATATAAAATATCCAATCTTAATGCAATACATCAATCATGCATTCATACGCACAGTAAAATAAGAACGATGATAAAAAGAATAATTATAATTCCAAAATTAATCAAGTAGCATGTTTTTGATATCCAACTACATCCCTAACCAATATAAAAGTATTTAGCTAGACATATCTTTATTCAAATCCATAGAAAATAATAAAGTAAATATGAAAAAGCATAAAAACCCGTTGTCCCGACGCTCCAATCTTTCTCCCAAAGCTCCACCTCGAAAATCGCGCCAAAACCCTAGCTTTCTCCCTGCCTCGGGAAGCGTGCCAGGAGCCTTCTCCCAACTCTGCGTAACTGATATTCTGTGCGTGAGTTTTCTTCTTTTATATCTTCCACTCACATAAGACCTTTCCTAATCCAAACAGTTTCTTAACCCAACTCAAAATCCAAAGCCCGCAGCACACACTGACCCAACACCTGCTTCCTGGGCCACAACACATCTCTGTCAAGCCCAACTAATTCTTCACCTGTCGGTCTCCCACAACCGACAGCAGTAACCACTTCCAAATTCAAACTGTGTGAATCACACACTTCACATTTAGCAGGTGCACCACACACGTCCGTCATCTTCTTCATCTGTCGCACGTGTGGCACGCACGTCCACCATCTTCATCTTCCCATCACCGTCGGACAACAGAACGATTCTCATCACCAAACCACCATCAAGACGAAACCCAAATCAGATTTCAATAGCAACCCGAGTCCTAATTCCTCTCTAGCTTCATTCTACTTCAATCATAGAGCCCCCAATCGTCATCAACCATCACCATTAATGGCAGACGCCATTCCTTCCGTCAGCTCTGTACTGTCGATTTGTGGTAGCCCCAACCAGACATTCCTTAACTTTGTTTTGATTGCATCTTGAACCTACTTGTATCCTGGCAAACATCTTTGAATCCCAGTCGAATTTCACCATCCCCTGCTTGATTCCGACAGCCATGAATTGAAAACTGGAATTTGGGCCTACTTTGGTGAATTGGCCCTATTTTAATGTTCCCCTTAACATGTGACATGGGTTGGAGATAACCGAGCGGCCCATTTCCGTACTGTATGCCCTAAACTCAATTCTGCCGAGATCTCCGATAGCTCCTGTTTGCGACACTTTTGAGCTTGTATCCTTCTTGTGTTCAAGATCATTGACTCCGAGCGTTGCCAAGTGATGAATTGAATGAAACTTGCTTCATTTTTATTATATATAATTTCAAAATACCTGCAAAATAGAAAATGGTCACTAGTACAAATCTGGTCTGATGCCACGCCAGATTGGCGTGGCCGTATGGTGTAGGTCACGCCAATCACAAATGCTCGTCGCGTGGCAAGTAATTGCGTGTTTTTAGACTACCTTTTCCGCAACGCGAAATTTCGTGTGGCCTTCGGCTATAATTCGCGTGGCAAAGCCGCCATGGTGCCGCAGCTTTTCCCAAGTGTTGTTCGAAATCACGTTGCTGTTGCTACCCTTTAGACTCGTTAACTTGCTTCTCATGTGGCTGTTGTTACCCTTTAGACTCGTGAACTTGCTTCACTCGTGGCTGTTGCTACCCTTTAGCCTCGAGAAATTGCTTCTCATGTGGCCTATTACTGCACTTCAGACACGCAAAGTGTTTATTTAGCCACGCGAACGAGTGCAATCTCTGGTGCATCTCTCACCCTTCATATTTGATCTTCCACCATCCACGTGTAACCAGGGATACCGTTAATATTTGATCATACACCATCCACGTGTAGTCATGGATACCGTTAATATTTGATCTACCACCATCCACGTGTAGCTGTGGGAACCGTTCATCTCGGGCGAATTTTGAGGATAAATGATGGATTCTCAGCCGTCAAACAGGATGTGTTCCCAGCCGTCCACGTGTTCCACTAGGAACCGTTCAATTGTATTATTGGGATGGAACCTCAGCCGTTCAATTATTACCATTTTTTCTTATTCGATGGGTTTTTGACCGTCAATTTAGATGGATTTCCGACCGTCAATTTAGATGCATTTAAGGCCGTTCAATTTGATGAATTTATGGACGTTAAGATGCATCTAATGGCCGTTCATTTATATGCCCATTTTTCCGGGTGCCGGCTTGGGTAAGAGACTTGATCTCATAACCCCGAACCCGAACCCGAACCGAACCCGTCTTTTACACAAATGTAAATTAGAACACAATCATTTTTATTGCTGTGATGATATGAAAAAAGAAAATGTCTAAACTATGTTCAAATAAAAGCTTGCAAGATAAAATGTTTGGACTTTGCTATCAAAGTTTGCTCACCATCTATCTAAAACATTATTGTGTTTCTCGTATTTGCTTCTGTTTTTTAGATGCTGGGTTCTCCCCATCCAGTGGACTACAATTTTGTTGATGCCTCTTTCCTTGGTTCCTGGTACACCTCTGGCTACCATCTGGAACTTGATATTCTGACATGGCCCTCTTGCGGGCCCCCTTTGGGATTTTTTCCTTTGCAGTCACACTATGTACTTGTGTTTCTCGTTGACTCTCGACATGCTGTTTGGCTGCTGATTGTTGTATCTCATGGTCTTTTGGTAGATCCACTTTTCTTTGGTCATCTTCTTTTAGCTCCGCAGAAATAAGCTTGTCAGTATGTTTAACAGGTACTTCGTGCTCTTTTGGATTTTTTGGAGAAGACTCTGGAGTTTCCTGCAGCAAGAGAGTAATATTCAGGATTCATGCATATCCAACGTGAATTCGTTGGTCATGCGAAGACAAGGATAAAATTATTTTCCAACAGTAACTGTACCAAAATTGTAATGAAGGCTGCACACAGCTTAACTGAGTCATAATCAATTAGGTAACCTCATATCTTGAGTTCTGTAATTTTCACAATCATTCTTGGTTCATCTTTATTTTTGTGCATAAGGCACTCATATCCTTATCAGCATAAACGTAGATTGACTAACTATTAAATAAATGTTTTCAAGAGTAAAGCAAACAAGCTAAGCAACCAACCTTAACACCAAAAGTCAAGGACTTTGGCCAAGGAATGACTGAGCCCTCGGCACCTTTTAATTTCACAAAATTTTCAGCTTGTACAGGTAAACTGTAGTTTCCATCGAATACTTCATCGATCTCGACCGCAAAGCAGTCAACATCTGCACCTGTTTCAATTAAATGATGTTTTCCTGGTGATCTAAAGGCTCTACCTCTAGCAACGGGGTTCCCTTTAGAATCTCCATAAATTCTGCACTCTTTACCCTGCAGAAATATATGGCATATGAAAATTATAATAAAAAAATATGTATATATTCAATCAGTGCCTGTAAATAACAAATACCAATTTTTGTTGAGTTGGCGAAATCTCAGAAACCCTTGGTGCTCCGACTACTTTGACTGCCTTCTTTGGTTGCCCAGATTGAGATATTGTACCCCGAGAACCGGTTCCAGCTAGTCGATCTCCTTTTTCCTGGCTATCTTTTTGCAGCACACCAGTTTTTGTAACCTGCAGCAAGAGGGTAAAGTAGCATATATTCGAACCCGACATGGACTCATTGGTCATGAGAAGAAGCAGGAAAAGTAATTCTCCAACAATGTAACAGTAAGTTAGAATGAATTGTGTACCTTTTTCTTAGTCTTCTCTGGTGGCCCAGATTGGGATTTTGTACTATGAGAACCATTCTCAAGTTGATCAGCTTTTTGACTCTCTTTCTGCAGCACATCATTTCGTTTAGGTACCTGCTGCATTTTTTTTAGGTTATGGTTAGGATTCTTGTAATATGTATTAATCCAATATGGATTGGCTGGCCATCTGAATAAACAGGAAAAATGGTTGTACAGCTATATCAAACAGGTTCCACATATCTCTAGTTATTAGGTACTCTAATTCACACTAGCATCTGTGTCTCTGATTCATGTAAAGAAACATTCAGCGAACAAAGAACACATAACGCATTACAACTAACCTCAGGAGAAAAAAGCTGGGTGAAGATTTGGGGCCAAAGAATATACTTTCCGCGAGCTTCATCTAGAGTCTTAATATCCCTGTGTGGAATGGCTAAACAGTGTTTTCCATTTACTATTTCCGACACGAAGATCTTGTAGCACGAAACCTGTGACTGTGATCCATTCAGTTTCCGTTTCCCCTCAAACCAGTAAGCTTTTCCTCTGGCGAGAACGTTTGCCCTAGTGTCTAAGAAGATGTTGCATTTTACACCCTCTACACTTTGAGATTCCATTCGAGTAGCTGAATCTGCTTCTTTAGAACTTTCAATCTGTTGCAGAAAATTTGGTCAACGCAATTTTTGTAGAGTCGCCTGATCAGTAATATTTAGGATTCACGTACACTGGTCCTACGAGGACACAGCTAAAATCATTTGTAAGCGTTCGAGATTTATAGGGTTGACAGCATATATTAGTTACCTAAGCTACTGTGGGTTTGATTCAACATATCTATGTCTAACATACTTCTGAGTACAAGCTGGATGAGGCAGATTGATGTAGAAAATTATTCGATGGAAAAAAGAAGCCAAGCAAAGCAACTAACCTGAGGTTTCTGAAGAAATGCGGTTTCAGCTTTGGGCCAAGGGATGAAACTACCCTTAGCCTCACCTAACGTTTTAATCTCTGAGCAGGGTATCGGAACTGGGAGATTTTCATTCAGTACTTCATTAACCTGGACTCTGTAGCAAGCGATCTTCACTTCTACTCCATGCACTATCACCTTTTTGGCATCAGACAGAAAAGCTGCACCTCTAGCAACGATGTTTTCCCTATAGCTAGACCAAAGTTCACATTCTATGCCCTGCATAAATACATGACATACGAACATCATAAAGAGAACACGTACACAAAACAAAATATAAATTTAAATTCCTGGAATAAGATAATGTATATTACATTTCCTAATCCTTTATCGCCTTGTCTAGTTGCTGAACTGTTAGAGTCCTGAGTATATGGAGGAATCGGAGACTTCTGTTTAGATAGGACGGACTTGGGGCTAACGGTCACAAGATCTTGACTAGGAGAGCCTTTCTTAGGTGGAGCACAAGGTTTCTTAGTTGAAGGGCCTTTCCCATTTGTAGCAGACCGTTTCTTATTTGAAGAAGCCTTCAGTTGTTCAGATTCAAGTTGCTTTCTTGAGGATTTTTCAGTTGAATGCATCGCATCCTCAGATAGATGGATCTGTTTTCCAAGTCCATCACCTCCTGGTGAAGATGACGGGAGACTTGTCGAACTTTCCTGAAGCGTGAAGTTGAACGATGTGATGAAATTTTAGATACTGCGTGCCAAATCATTGACAAAGTAAATATAATCTCATTCGCATACCATCTAATGGATCAGTTAACTTACTTTTGGTCCATGATTTCTGATCAATTCGGAAGCAATGAGTGGTACTGGTATTCCTTGAGCAGCGAGGTTTGATGCTAACGACTTCAGCGACATTACCAACTGGGTTATTAGTGCATCCTTAGATTCCACCTGTTTCCTCAGTTGATCGGCGGTAGATTTCACGGGTTGCCTTTTCCGCTTGTCAACATTCCAGAACATGCTCGGGCACACTCCAAAGCCGGCCCCTTTGACACGCCCGCCATTATCCACTCCGATCGCAAGTGTCACGGCATCCTGATGCGGAAGAACCTGTATAGTTCCCTGTTGAATCTGATTTCGATAATGCTTCTGTGCCCAATGTAGAGTTGAAAAATTTAGCTTAAATTCTGGTTTGAACATTGCGCATTTACTTCGACGAAAAAAACATTATCAATTGGGAAGTGGGGTATTCTTACAAGTCGCTCTACCGCAGCTTTAGTTTCAACATGTGTGATTTCAGCCGTGCCCCTATATCGGCGTCCCAGCTCCCACATCAAAGACCGGTCGGTAAGTTGGTTAGCGGTAACTATGCCTTCTTTTAGCTGTAGTTATGACATCAAATGTTAAACAGCAGGTCAATTCAAAAGCATGTAATGCAGCAAAGTGTATAATACGACAGTTTCGTAGAGGGTCGAGTCCCTCTATCTTTACGAGTTGCTGCATATGTGAGACCCATACAGCAAAAAATGAAACATAGGTTAATTGAACACAAATATTGCCAGTTTTTAACTTTAAAAGTGTGAAGTATGATGAAGTATGATTACCAATTTCTTTGCCATGCCCGTGTATCCTCCTCGTCCAAGCTTATGTGGGTATATGGAATGAGATATTGACTCTTTTGCTTTTTTGGATTTTTCCTTGCAGCACAGACAAACGAATCTTTGTCAATATGTTGGACTAGGAAATAATAAACATAAAAACGATGAAGAAAAAAATATGAAGTGCATTCTCTAACCTTGAAAGCATCCGAAAGTCTGTATGTCACAAACGCATCCCAGCATTTTTGGTTAATTATAAGCTTATACTCTTTGGGGACTTGACTTAGTGCTTCTGGGTCATCCTTAAATGGAAGTATATATTTTCTGGCTAATCTCCTTCTGAAGTCCCGAAGTTGCGCAGCGAGTTTAGACATAATCCGCTGCTTCATCGATTCGTCGACTATGTAATAAAGCTACGTACCATAACATTCAATGGAAAATTAGTAACAGGTACACAGTATAAACGATGAATAAAGATAGCGATAACCTTGGATATGAATATAACTAGCTGTATACCTTTACTCTTTCCCACAAGAATTTTTTTTTCTCCTTTGTTACTTCACTCCAGCAATTATATCTAAGACCGCATCTTTTCCTGACCAAGTCGCCAAGAAAACTTCCAAATTCTGTACTATGATCACCTACTGGTCTACGAAGTTCATCGATTTCCAACTCTCTTCTTTTCGCGTGACCATCTCTAAAATCTTTGTGGAGTTTTAAAAGCCTTGTCATTCCCCTGGCTTTTCTATCCTCCGGAACATCCCGACTTTGCCCCGCTTGTGTACTCTGAGTTTCAACTACTGCAGTTTCTACTTCTTTCAAAGGTCTTAGTTCATCTAAGTCCTCATCAAACATTTCATCTTCTTGGATCACTGTAAATATATAGCAGAAACAAATTATGAAACATGATTTATGGACAATTAAAAACAAACCAGGACAAATTTACAAGCATTACCGTTCGTATCTTCATAATATTCATATTCGTCAAAGGGTTCATCCCATCCTCCAGCTTTGAGTGGAATACCATCTAAATCCATTTCTTCTTCTTCTTCTTCTTCTTCTTCTTCTTCAGAATCTTCTTCTTCTTCTTCAGAATCTTCTTCTTTTTCTTCTTGAGAATCTTCTTTTTTTTCTTCTTCTTCAGAATCTTCTTTTTTTTCTTCTTCTTCAGAATCTTCTTTTTCTTCTTCTTCTTCTTCTTCTTCTTCTTCTTCTTCTTCTTCTTCTT
>JAJJMA010222941.1:219-15820 GCA_023529015.1 Papaver nudicaule
TAACAACAGAAGAAGAATATTATAAGGAAATGATACAGAGATTTCTGCAATCTGTTGGAAAATTCAGCTATGAAAACTGTATTATAATACACTAAATAGATTACAAACACGAAACGTGACTACCTCTAATTGACAGCGAATTCAAACAGGACTTGATAGTACTGACTCATTAGGCGTTGCGGACCTTGTATTTCCTGTAGAAAAAAGGTGTTGATCTTCTGGACATGGGCGACGGGTGAATGCTTGATTGAGTGTATCGCTAGTCTCTAGAGCTGACAAATCTGTTTGCTTCAGAGTGAGATCGCCGCTTAGGTACTGCATGACTCGTCTCATGCTTGGCCTACGCTCAGGATCGGTATGAGTACAGAGCAAGCCAAGTCTCAGAGTTAATTCCATTTGTTCTACTACATATTCACTTCCTAAATTCCGATCAGCTGTCTCAAGCATTGTGCCATTCCTCCAATTTGACAAAGCCCAGTCGACAAGATAAATCAGACCTTCACCGGTTAAGGCTGTTTTTAGCTCTACTGGTCTCTTCCCAGTAGCAACTTCAAGCAAGAAAACCCCAAAAGCATAAACGTCAGTGCTGGTTGACGCCATTCCACTTTTAGTCATTTCTGGCGCAAGATAACCTGGTGTACCAACCACTCTAGAGGTTGGGGCATCACAGGTTCCATGATCAAATAGCATTGCAAGACCAAAATCACCTAATCTTGGATTCATTTCATTATCTAACAAAACATTGCTTGACTTGATATCTCTATGAATCACAACTTTTTCCCATTCTTCGTGCAGGTAAACCAGCCCAGAGGCCACACCTTTGATGATCTGAAATCTTCGGCACCAATCCAACATTGTTCTCGCTGTCGTTGATCCATTTTGTGAGCGCCGTCGAAAGAGGAAATTGTCTAAACTTCCATTAGGCATGTAGTCATACACTAACAGTAGCTCTCCTTTACGTCTGCAGTAACCATACAGCTGTACCAAATTTCGATGGCGAAGTTTGCCAATACTGACAATCTCTGCAATAAATTGCTGCATTCCTCGTGTTGAATCATGAGAGACTTTCTTGATAGCAACTTGAAGTTTAGTAGAGGGCAGTACACCTTTGTAGACCTTACCGAAGGCACCATTTCCTATAACATCTTTTTCCCCAAACCCATTTGTAGCTTTGTAAAGATCTTTATATGCGAATCTATGAGTCCCGTAAATTTCTTCCCAATCCTCAATCAATTCTGCGTATTTCTTCTTCCACACATATAAAATGAGAGCAGCAGCAATCAGGGCCAGCCCAACCAACGGGATGAGTACAGACAAAGCAATTTTCTCCGGTTTCTTAAAAGTCCTAGGATGGTCAGGAAGACTAGGTACATGAAGATCTTGAGCTTTGCCATTGACCTTAAAACTCCATCCATGAACGTAATGAAATGTTTTCACAGTTTGAGTAGACGAAGAGAACCCAATATACATAGTATCTAACAGAACATCACTCAGATCTTGCGACAAAGACAACAACGGAACATCTGGTTTCTCTTTGTGAATTGGAGCTATTGTGACATTCAATTGCGTCTTCACCCCATCATAATCTACCCAAATTTGCATAGGTTCCCCGCTCGAAAGACTCAAATTCCTATACCCACCATCGTCATCAGTATAATACCTAGCAAATTTAGCCTTAACAGACTTCAACCCATTGATATCAATACCAATATGGTTATTATCAACATCATACTCAACATTCCTATTAGTATCTATCTCAATTGCAAGTATATGGTTTTCGGGGTTCCCATTGTTAGTATCATTAAAAATCCCTAAGTACTGATTTGCCAAACCCCCTGGTAACCCTCTAGTTGGTGCAATAACAAAAGCCATCCCTTGCCCATTAATCTCACTCTCAGACACAATTGCAAAAATGAAAGTAGTTGAAAACGAAACTGTGCTAATGTTATTACCTTTCGCCGCCGCTGCCGCCCCCGCCGCGGCTGAGGAATTAGTGTTGTTCATCCTAAATTGAACTGGATTGGAGTAAAAAGCATGACCAACTGCATACTTAGTCTCAATATGAGTTAACCTCAATAGCCCCTTAGGTGTAATATCAGCCATACCATCAAGCACCAGATTCTCAGCATCTTTGAACCCATTGTAGATGAAATCAACATTTTGTAACCCTGATGCAAATTTCAAGAGCACCCCTAGATGCACTAAAAGTAACAGAATCTTGCAGAAGTTAAAGAACATAGCTTCAAATCTTGCAAAAATGTTGGATATTGCAAAATACACCTTATCTGTAAGTAAAAGACCTACATACTCTGATGAGTCTGGTGGTTATGTTCAACAAATTAGACAAGAACCCAGACAGCAGGAAACAGATCTGGTTGTGGTGGTGGTGATGGTGGTGAGTGAAAATAATGAAACTTGAAAATTGGAAGAATAAAGTAATACAGAGGACAGATGTGATAGTACCTGGATTGGGATGGAATAACAAAACAGAAACTGACAAGGTTCAGACAGATATCTTGATAATGGAAAGGAGGGAGAATATAATCTTACAGTAGATTTTGAAATTAATCTTTACAGGATTTTATTTTACCATCTCCATTATTGGTATTCTGCTCCAAGATATTATGATGATGATGATGATGCTCTGTTTGTGAAATGGACCCAAAGGAACAGCCTTTTTTAGAAAATGGTCCTGGATTGGGAAATTCGACCACTTTAAAGTGTTTTTAAGGGTTCTGTTATGGGGAGTACTGAAAATGATGCAAGGAGTGCAGAAATCGGTCAAACTCGGTCAACTCAGAACCAGTTAATTTCGGAAAGGACTTGTGATTTCTTAATCTCAATACTATAATATCCTTAACCAAATCTTTATACAGATTCTCAGCATAGAGTATATTTTGTTTCATTGACCCGAAGAGGACGAGATTTACAAAAAAGATGGAATGCACGCAGGGCGCGATCACTGTGAACAGTGAGCGAATTGGGGCAGCTAAATGCTAATTGCCCCCCCTCCTAATCTGGGGCCTCCATTTACCCGCCCCAATTCGCACTGTTCACAGTGCTCGCGCCCTGTGGGAGCACTTAGCGTGCACCCAAGCACGGTTGCAAGATTTATTGGAAAAATGTTGAGTCTCGACGCAGTGACAAAGAAACAGTTACATGGATGTGTGAACCACATCATCCCAATTACGGATGAGAGTAGACAAATTGAAATCAGAGAACACATCAGAATTTAGAGTTCACTTAAACAACAAATATTTAACAACATCGATGATTTGTTTTGGTGCTCATAGTCATATAGCAAAGAGAAACAAATCTAAATCTTCGTTATCTTGATTGAGCTTTTTTTTCGTCCCCAACTCCAACAAAGTATTCATAACATTAGACAAAAACTATGTAGAAAGATTCTCTGCATAAATGCGTGATAGAAACATTCTGACACCCAGCTATACTTAGAAATTAGAATCTAGAGAAACCACGACATTATTTTATTTTTTTGCCCTATTGACAATATGGCATAATTTCAATTAAAAAAACAATCAGAATGTATACCGGGGATACACACCAACCAAATAGGAAATGCCCTAAAAAGGGTTTTTTTTTTCCAACCACATAAGGTGGTCATTTTATTAACGACATAGATAGTTGATTCTCACTACCACATCAACCGGGAGAGGTACATGAATTGGCAAGAATCAACCGGGCGAGCTGAGTTTGACCTTGCTCTTCCCGTATCCATTTTCGGTCTCCCTGTAACACAAGTCTCTTTCACCTTTATGAAACGGAAATATCAAGAAAGGGAATTTACGGAGAAACCATCGGTCTTTTGTCTGAATGTTTAAGAGATGATTCTCGTGATGTTGACTTGACAATAAAGACCCATCTTACTTTCTTTCTTTTTTCCTTTTCTGGATGGAGAGAAAGCTTTCATAGGCATATACTCAACTAGACACTTTTAGAAATCAATTAAAATTCCTGTGCATTTATTCATACAAATCAAACGGTCAAAATCATTCGCATAATTTTTCCTTGTTTTGGTAAATATCATCATCATCATCATCATCATACAGCTTTATACAGAATATACAAATCAAGATTTTGTCACCAAACGTGTAGAGAGCATTGAAAAATATCCTGGCGTCATTGGGGCGGATTTGAAAGAATGGGGCCTACTTTTTACAAGTGAAAAATATATTCGGTAGCTTCTGCTAACACTACTCGGTGGTCTGCTCCAATGACATCAGGAAAAATATGTAGCAAGTGAAAGGGTTGTCCGTGACTATATGAATTTTCTTTGCTCTAAACTTAGCAGTTTGCACGTTTGGGTTGAGTGTATTGGTTGTCTTATGAAATGAACAACCAATGTGTTTCTTGCAGAGCAGCAGCATCTATGACTATGATCCAATTAGATACTCTGCAGGACTTGTTCGTTGTTAGCAGGGTTGACACAGTGACATGTGTAGTAAATGTGTTGGGGATGTTTTGTCAAATGCAAGAAGAAGAGGTTGTGCGTTTGAGACCATTTGTTTTGTTAGTCCAATATTTAGATTACCTCTTGGCCATTTATTTCTGCCAGTGTTCTTGAATTCTTCCCGTGATCTATGGACAATTTCTTCCTACATGAGTGAAATTTTGAATAAAAGAAAATAAATCTGATTTTTTTGGGAGTTGTGGTGATTAAATGGGGACACTGATTCTTATAAAGACGTCACAGTAACAAGCAAATGACGATTTTTCCTAAGTCGTCACAATGAAAGACAAAAACAATGAGACCATAGTTCTCATTTAAACACCGTAGTAACATTTAAACACCAAAACTATCTGTTTTACTGATAGTTTTGATTTTTGGTCATATTTTTTCTTTTTGATGGGTACAGACTTAGGTATTAACGAGTTTTAAACTCAAATAATTAGGATCATCACTCAATAACTTTACTTTTATACTACAGTGACATCAACCATTTTTTTGGCCATTCTACAATGCCAATTTTTTCCTTTTATCATTCAAATTTATTATTTTTTATTTTTCAAAAGCAGAAAGAGGTCGAATTAGAAAAATAGAGAGCATATAATACCTAATTAAATTTGGCCCCATGAGTGAGTATTTGGCCCCATGAAAATTTAAACCCATCTAGGGATAGTTGCTATGGGATGTCTTCATGGGGTGGAATATACTAGATTACCCTTCACTACTAATTAATCCTACTAACTAATCCCACCCCCAAATAGTATATTTAACCTTAATCCAAAAACCCTAAAATATTTAAACCCAAAAACTTTCCAAAACCAAAATCATTTCACTCTCAAACAAAAACAAAAAAAAAAAATTGAATCCGCCCACTCGAGAATCAAGCCGGAAATTTCGTCAAAGGTGTGTAATCTTATCTCAATCGTTTTTAGTGTGTTAGTTGCTTATTATACGTGATTTGGTTGTATGAAACTCTGATTTTTCGGCTGATAATACAAGAATCAGCGGATCTGAAACAACAGATCCAACGATTGTTCATCTTTGCCAGCAACAATCGTTTTCTGTCTTCTCACATATATACCGATTATGTTTTCTGGGAAGAATAAACATTAGATATAGTGATATATATGAACCGATTATTGATGACCTCATCAATAATCTTCACGTAAAAATCCATGCAAGTTACGTAGTTTTATAATCGGTGTATAACTGTCTATAGATTGAACGATTATGTTTTTTAAGAATAACAAACGTTAGATGTAGTGATATATATGAACCGATTATTGATGACCTCATCAGCTCAGTTACGTGGCTTAATACATAGAGTAATCGGTTTATTATATATGATATTTCCACCGATTGTTTGATTATCGGCGTAGGTTGTTTACTATATGTACCGACTGTTTTGATGGGTTTAATCGGTTTATGCAAAACCCTATGTCCACTTAGTCATACACAGTTTATCGTTTGATATTCTATATGTTATTCAACGATTAAGCGTTTTTCTTTTGATAATCGGTTTACAATTTTTAAAATATATGTCGATTTGGTGCTACAGAAATGGATGATGAGAAGATCAGACCGCGAGATCTTGCAAGAGTAAGACAAGTCAAACGTACTCCATGTAATGAGACTATTCTCGAAGAGTGTGTTCGTCTCGTGAAAGAATTGGCTATAGTGGAAATTGAGGAGCTCATTGAGTATTGTACTGAAAGGCTTATCAAGATCGAGGAGTACCGCAAAGAGGAGGCTGACTGGAAGGAAATGGAGACCGCTCTGAAGCTGTGTGAAGAACCTGTTGCTGCAGATAAAGCTCGTGAGGCTGTTGCTGCCGCCTTAGCTGCTGCTGAAGATGAGCTCGACCATCCTCCTGGTTTCCCAGCAAAGCGCCGTCGTGTTGATGATCATGAAATGTCTAAGTAGTTAGATTTTTATATGGTTTAAAGACTTGTTTGTTTGGTTTAAAGACTTGTTTGTTTGGTTCAAAGACTTGTTGTTTGGATTACTTGTTTCAGTTTAAGACTTGATCTATGGATGAATGTTATGTTCTATTACTTACTTCTTCTGTCTGCATAATCGGTTTACCATTAACAATTTATACGCCGATTGTTTTTACTTGAAATTTGATTTTCCCAGCTTAACTTATCAGACTTTGAAATCGGCGTATATATATAAATTTTGTGACCGATTAAGTTTACTTGAAATTGGATTTCTCCAGTAACTTCACAATCGGCATATATATATAAATTGTGTGACCGATTTTGTTGACTTGGAAATAGATTTCTCTTGTAACTTCTTAATCGGCGTATAAATATATATACATTCACCGATTTGTATATTTGAATTTGGATTTTTATGTTTGTGTAAAATCGGCAGATGATTCTATTTTTAAAAACCGATTATCTCTGGTAATCGGCCTTGTATAAGTTAAATCTACGCCGATTGTATAGCACAAAACTTTCAAACATACTAATGTTAAACCGAAACACTTTCATACATATATTAATCATTGTTCAAAATGCAAAATACAACATATGAAAGCTCCAAAATAAGACAATCCCTTCACAAAACCAAACTTAATACTAGGCCAGGTCTACCACATATGAATCCAAGTCAACCATTACACGCTCCTTTGGGTCATTCCGGATAATTCATTCCATCGTTTCATGTTAGGCTCGTATTTCTCCAACCATTTTGCAGAATCATTGTTGGTGAACCCCGGCCAATAAGAAAACCTACAAAGAAGAGGTAATGGGCAATCTTCTTTTAACCTTAGACCGATAAAATAGATCTTGTTGATGTTGACTATAACAATTCTTCTATCCCTTAGCGCTCCACCGCACCTGCTGTCTTCCATTTGGGACTTGATCTTAGTGATATCGTCATTTGTGTAGACATGGATAGCTTGTTGAACCGTAACTACATTGTTAACACACCCATGAAGTAGCTTTTTCAAACGGCCATGACATTCCTCCGCTATACTTGTTATCTCATTCTTGTAATGCCTATATTGGTAGGTATACGCATACACAAATTTTTCTTTGTAAGGTCCCAACAATTGTTGTGTACAATAATCCACCGCCTTTTTGGCAACCTCACTCCACGTAGCTATGAAGAGCGCCAACATGCATTCATACTCTGCAATAGTCATCGAATGTACCACTTTATCCCAATCACGTCGAAACTCCAACCATTTAATTTCAGCCTTAATATATTCGGCATCGACTTTCTTCTTCTCTTCGGCTTTTTGTTCCTCCGTTAGTTTGCTAACACGCTCTTCTTCTAATATGTCACGCTGAATGCCTCTAGGTTTCTTAGGCTTTTGAATATGATGCCTACAATTCGTCTTGATATTGCATTGTATGTGCCATGTACAAAGAAAATGTTGAGCTTCCGGGAAAACAACCTCTATGGCGTTCATGAGTGCTTTATCCTTATCCGTTATTATAATCTTTGGAGATTGACCGGGTAAGTAAAGATCCTTCAAAGTTTCTAAAAACCATTCATAACTCACTTCATTCTCCTTATCCATAAAACCCCAACCTATCGTGAAAGTTTGTTTATCCGATGTGTGGCAAGTAATGTTCATCAATGGCATGTTGTACTTGTTCGTTTTGTAAGTACAATCAATAAACAAAATTGGATAGAAGCATCGAGCCAATTCGATCATATCCGGATGTGCCAAGAAAATACGTTGCACTTTGTCATCAATGAATTGCTTCCTCATTGTGTAGTTGTGTTTCTCGACTAGCCATTCACATTGTTCCATAATTGCTCTACCATTCCATGACCCTTTCCTTTGTGCGGCTCTTTCAGTGTAAATTTGCCTCAAAATAGAACAGTTCCCTGATCATCCACCTTTATCGCCCTTAGGATATCGATTGGCCGGCTTGCAATCATCAACCTCACCTTTTCCTTCTCATTGGGTTTCAACCCACAAACGGAAGAGTGTCCAATAAGAGAATGAGGAGTATCATGGTTGTGATGACCGCTCTCAACCCTACGTAGGAAATACCCTTTCGAACGGCTGTGACCTACTACGATCTTGAATGGGAAATGACACTTCCTTGATTTATATTTATACTCACACTTCGAACTCTTTTTCTCATATGGTTTAGACTTGCTCCAATGACTTGTTGGGGCGCCACTTCGATCGCAAACAATTTCCAAACGATTTATGTTTGAACGTTTGCCAAACACTAGACCTTGGTTCAGCTTCTTGGCTTTATCTACGAACCAAGCCTTTGCTTCCTCCTTAGTGTTCCATGTCTTCAAGGAGAAAACCAAAAGGCAATTAGATCACTATACTATATAAATTATTTTCAAATGGCGGATGAAAAATCAAGATTATGTTGTTGCATACCAAGTCAGTTTGATAGTGGGCAGAAGTATCAGGCAGTAGCTTAGGCACGGCTTCGGGTTGATCTTCGAGCCGTACAACAATCTACAAAATTGGAGAAGGAAGTTAGATACCAAAATCGTCTCATACATACAATGATTAGCACCGATTACAAACAATCGGCAAATACTAAACTGAATATGAGCCGACTAGAGTTACATAGAGATTGAAAGTCTCCTGTATTGTACAATCGGCACATACAAAACTGAATATGAGCCGAGTGAACTTCGACAAAATTCTAGGTCTCCTGTACTCTACAATCGGCTTATATGTTTGCCAACAACCGCCGATTAATAAGTTGATCATTTTCTTGAAGAAAATATCAATGTTTTAATCGGCGGTTGGATAGGATATGACAAGCCGATTCTGGTTCTGCAAACCAAGCTTCCATTAAAAACCCAGAATCGTTATTTATAATACATATCGTTAAACGACTGTTGTTACTACTGAACAACAATCGTTTGATAATCTGTTGATCATACAACGATTCTGGGTTTTGAAGGCTAAACCCGAGGATATTTTTTGATCTTTTTCCATTCAAACAAGATTTCAAGCTGCATTTCAAGCCAGACAAACACCATTCGAGTTGCGTAACACCTATACCTCATTATTGGGAGGAACTTCACGGTAATAATCATCATTTCGCTCCCTCACGAGATCCTCACGTAGGCGTTGGTTGTGAATGTATTCTTGCTCCCTCACATAATCAAGATCAAACTCGTTTGGTGATTCATCAACATCTTCATCACTACTAGAGGCTTCATCACCATTTTCACAAAAACCCTAGTTTTTCAAAGTTTTCCCACCCTTTTCTCTTTCTTCTCTACAACTATAAACACACTCAAATGATTTTCTACTAACTATATAGCTTAACTTTAATCAAACTAACTTAACTATAAACAGAATTAACTAACTAATCAACTAATTAGCAACTAATTGAGAGAGGGTAAAACGGTCTTGTTTTATAAGGGGTTTTTCATGGGGCCAAGTACTCACTCATGGGGCCAAATTTAGGTAGGATATAATACAACTGAGGAAGGGTTCAACCAAGTGTTTAGAACTATTTTCGAGTTAAACAAACATAAATTTGGTCATATGGACCCAAAAGCACTAAGCTAGGTCCTATAAGACGGTTAAAATCCAAATTTGTTTTAATAGACATAGTGTCACCTATTATATAATTAGACAACTATATCCCTCACCTTTTATAGATTTTCTTTTTTTATCTCTTTCTCTCTCCAGATTACTTTTTCTCTCTCTATTTAAAAATCAATCACAAAAACAATCATAACTTCCAAAATATCCATCGGATTTTTATAAAATTTATATTTTTAGAATGGGGTTGAGATGATCTACAAAATAAGATCTATTGTTGATATTAAATTCGGTAAAAAAAAATTTATTTGGAACTAGCTTTAGTTGTACCCCGGTACAATTCGACTTAAATCTAAGGTAAGAACAATTACTTTAAAACATCTACGTTATACCCCCATACAACTCGACTTAAAGTTAAAAATATGAAGAATTATTTAAAAATAGCTAAGTGTACTCCGGTACAACTCGACTTAAATCTAAGGTAGGGAAAATTACGTACTACATCTTAACTTAAAATTATAAGTTTCTATCAAAAATGATATACTGACCGCGGGTCATGGCCCACGGTCCGTCCCGTGATGACGTGTATACCCACCTGGACAAAAACGTGAGAGAGAGAAAAAGAAAGGTCAGTAGGTGTCAGAATGTGTTTAATGTTAATTAGTTTAATTCTCCTTTTTTTAATTTTTTTTTCGAAAGGTAATTCTCTCTCTATATATCTAATACCGTATATTCTCTCTCTAATACCGTAAGATTTGGTCCCTCCATTGCTCCAAAAGAGAAGAAAAAGGCGGAAAACTGGGAGAGAATAATTCAACCAGATATGTACAATCGGTAAGTTTAATGTTTCCTTTATCCCTGATATCTTTCTCAGATGAATCAAATATTAAAATTGTATTAGTTACTTTGTTAAATTTCGAACTTCACATGATACAAATTATAAAATTAAAGATTTGATTTTTTTTGTGTGCAGATGTTAATAGTGAATCATATTGTGAATTTGCTTGTTATTTAGAAACGATAGCTTGTTCTCATAGAAATTTTGATGTGCAGACATGGAAGTAGAAGATGATGAATGTCAGGAGATTGAGGTT
The DNA here is from genome assembly GCA_023529015.1 of Papaver nudicaule. Lineage (NCBI taxonomy): Eukaryota > Viridiplantae > Streptophyta > Magnoliopsida > Ranunculales > Papaveraceae > Papaver > Papaver nudicaule. Next base: position 11,276 of record JAJJMA010222941.1, read on the forward strand.
TTAGATGTTAACAACAAAGGTCAAAGTGAAATTGAGCTGGAATTGGCACTACGGGAAAAATAGTAATCGACAACCCCTGAAAACAGTTGTCGCCCACTATACAACAACTCCAGCCAGTGGGTTGCACAAGGGGGGGGATGTAGAAGGTCCTCAATTCTACACAACTCTTCACTATGAGTTGTCAACATAGTTGTCATTTCATTTTGTACCACCATTGACTCAGTTGTGAAACCCAATCCAAATTATTGGGTAGTGTCTCACACAACTCTACCAATAGTTGTGAGTGAGCTCTTTCACTACATTTACTGGAGTAGTAGATGGAAATTTCACTACACCATGATATGTTGTATGATCTTATTTGACAACTTGGGTGCTGGTTGTAATAATTTGTTTCACAACTCCCACACTAGTTGGGAATACACAATTTCTCAACCATTGTTCTAGTTGTAGGACTTTCTTACACAACTGCAAGAGCAGTTGTCATCTGATCTTTGACAACTCAAACTTGTATTGGGAATACTTCTTTCACTACATCTATTAGGGTTGTAGACTTATTTCGAACAACTCTCAATTGAGTTGTGAGACTTTGTTTCACAACTTATCTCGAGAGTTGTGTCCAAATATTGATTAGGAAAAAAAATATAGAAAATGCACTTCTGATCTCACATTCAAATTTAAACTAGTATTAATTTAAACTTAATGACATTTATTAATTTATATTGAAGTCATAATTTACAAGAGGGGTTCTCAATGCTAAGAAGCATATGTACAACTTAGAAACAAATCCAAAAAGAACTTGCACACTACTAATGTTCAACACAGACCAAGATACATACATCCTTGATTTGCAGCCTAAACTTCTTACTTCCAAGTCGACTGAGGCGCAGACTTGCGTTCCTTTACCTCTCCACTAAAACAGTAGATGACTTTGTTGCATGAAACTCTTGTGAGGAGTCTAGTGGCAGATTTGTTTCTCCTCCATTCCAAGGTTCTCTACTGCAACACCCATGCAGAGTACCTTCTTCAGTTGGAACTTAACCACGGCCTTGGTTTCATTAACATTTGATTCCAAGGATACTACCATACTAACAGACCGCAGAAACAGAGTGTATCATCTTGATAGAGGTACATATCACCTTCACTAACAGACCAAGCCAGCAAATCGAGTCATCATTCGTACTCCTTGGAAGGTTAGGAACAATTCTAATAGCAGTATTTGTCAACCTTTCCAGTTGCTTCCTCTGTAACCACCACACCATACTTCGAAGGCTCTTCAACCTGCAACAACAACCAAAAATTTCACAAATTAGAAGCTCAGAAGCTCGATTTCACATCACCCATAAGGTAAGAAGGGGAATCCGAGTATATCTCATCATTTGCTAGATTCATAAACACAAACCGACAAAAAGTAACCAAGTTAGCAGAATACCAACTTGGTCACGGCAATGAAGATACCAAACCATTTTGAAAATAGAAAACACCCAAGAGATGAAGTAGTCTTTGTAAGACAGTAAAATGGTTCATACATCTCCTTGAAAAACCCTTTGATAAAAGTTATAGATCAATGTGGTACAAAGATTTTTGGCTTCTCTACAAGTTTCTTTCCAGTTGCTTCCTCTGTAACCACCACACCATCCTGCAACATCAACAAAGGATTTCACAAATTAGACTCATTGCAAAGACCCAGATCAGAAACAACACACATAACAAATAAATTTGAAAACCTAGATGAGAAAATCAAACAAAATGATCAAAAAGGACTGAAATAACTAAACCTGCAGAAAATATGATGGCATGGGTAACAATGAACCCTTTACGCCTTATCCAAGGCTCTACAGATGCATTTTGCAGATATATCATAGTCTACAAATGAGACAAGACAGAATTGGCGCTATACACAGTTGGAAAAATAAAGAAGTAACACAATTAGACATACAGTGATGAAGTTGCCAGTGTTCTGGCCATTGGCGCAATAATAGTTATTGGCTTGAGCTCCTTGCACAATCTGCTTATAAGCATTAGCTGGTTTAGCCCTGCCACCATCACTGGCTTCACTGCCTTGTTCAAGAACTCAGCTGCAGCTTCCACTGCTGCTTCCAAACCCAAACTATTACTCAACCTGCAATCCAATCCCACGAGATACACAAAACATAAACACCCACAAAAACCAACACCCCGAATCGCAAAACACCAGTAACAACAAACAGAAATTAACCATTCCTATAAGTCAGAGATTATTACCAAGCAGAATGGAACGGGCTCTCGGCTGAACGTAGGGTGTGGTATGGCAGACAAATTGCAGCTCACACTGATATAAACAGGCTTGCTCTACTTCAAAGCAGTCGAAATCGCAGTGTCGATTTGTTCATGGCCATCTTCCAAGTTATTAACAATTGCCTACATTATACAATCAACCAATCAATACACAGAAAACCCACAAATAATTTCATCTCCAAATTACAAAAACATAACAAAAATTGAAAAATCTCCCAAAAACATTACAAAATTGAAAAATCTCAGAAAAACACAACAAAAATTGAAAAATCACAGAGCGGAAATTGATTGATAAAAACTCTAGAAACAACAGCTTGATAATCTTCTTCCTTAAGTAATCCAATTTTAGCCAAACAGTACAACCAAGCAGTGAAATTAACCTCATGTCCAGTACCATAATCAAGTCTAATTGAATTCCCAAACGAATCAGTAAAGTAAGGAACAAGCTCTACAGTACTACATTTCAAATCCTCAGGCAAAAAATTCAACATTAAAGCTTCAGATTGCGCTAATAATCTGTCATACCAATCTCTATACGCATAATTCCCAAACCTACCAGCTTGCTGAATCGGCGGAATCTCATCGATCCAATTGAAAAGTGTATCAAGTACGGAACAGATGGAAGTTAGGGTTTCCGATTCATGACACGGATCTGAAAGTTTCTTCTTACGGATCGATTCACTTAACGAAACGATGAATCCGATGAAATTGTTCACAGTATCGGTTTTGAGGAAATGAGTCATGTCGTCTCGTTCTTTGATTTTCTTTTCCGGAGGTTGAAATTCGTGAGGGAGGGAGATTACTGTGACTTTGACGGCTGAGGGGACAGGAGTGTTGATGATTTCTTGTTGTGAGTATTTTGGTGGGAGATTGACTGCTGGAGCACGGATTGGACGGTAGTTTGGTGTTGGTGAGATGTCTGAGGTCTTTGGAAAATAGATCTGAGGCGGTAGGGAGGCTGCAGGAAAGAGAAAGGGGGAAGATGAAAAAGTTGAAGGCGAGTGAAGAGAAAGGGTTTTATTGATGATCTGTGGTGGTGGTGGTGGTGGTAAGATCTCAGGGTTTGCGTTGTGGTGGTGCTGGTGAGGTCTAGGAAGAGAAAGAGAGGCTGCAGAGTAGAGAGAATGAGAAAGAGAAGGAGGGGAAAAAAATGAAGGAGAAAGAGAGGCTGCAGAGTATATCGATTGAGATATATGATGGACGGTGAGAGATTGGGGGTTGACTGGTTATCAACGGTGCAGAATTATTTGAATGCCCATACAGATTAAGGGATAGATGAACGGCTGGTATTCACTTTCAAAATTTGATGAGCGGTAGAGAATCTGTTTGGATAGTCATACGGATTGTGTGCTTTCTCAAGCATTTGTGCTTCTTCTGTGTTTCTTTTGTGCTTCTTCTGTGCTTCTTTTGTGCTTCTCTTCTCTTCAGAGGTGTCGATCTGACTTCAAATGTGGTAGAACAACATACTTACTATCAAGATCGAAGCTCCGAGTGACTTCTAACCTCAAATTTATCAGCATCCATCATGAAACTAATAAATATGGAGTTCATGTATCGATTCGAGCTTCGAATGTAGTAGAACGACATACGAACTATAAAGATCGAAGCTCTGAGTGACTTCTAACCTCAAATTTATCAGAATCCATCATGGAAACTGATAAATATGGAGTTCAGGTATCGATTCGAGTTTAGAATGTGGTAGAACGACATACGAACTATAAATATCGAAGCTCTGAGTGACTTCTAACCTCAAATTTATCAGAATCCATCATGAAACTAATAAATATGGAGTTCATGTATCGATTCGAGCTTCGAATGTAGTGGAACGACATACGAACTATCAAGATCGAAGCTCTGAGTGACTTCTAACCTCTAATTTATCAGAATCCATCATGAAACTGATAAATATGGAGTTGAGGTATCGATTCGAGCTTCGAATGTAGTAGAATGACATACGAACTATCAAGATCGAAGCTCTGAGTGACTTCTAACCTCAAATTTATCAGAATCTATCATGGAAACTGATAAATATGGAGCTCAGGTGCCGATTCGAGCTTCGAATTTGGTAGAACGACATACGAACTATCAATATCGAAGCTCCGAGTGACTTCTAACCTTAAATTTATCAGAATCCATCGTGGAAATGGATAAATATGGAGTTCAGGTATCGATTCGAGCTTCGAATGTAGTGGAACGACATACGAACTATCAAGATCGAAGCTCTGAGTGACTTCTAACCTCAAATTTCATAAATAAAAAATAAAGTGCACT